>PITA01035350.1:0-10603 GCA_004023965.1 Spilogale gracilis
CTGCGCCTCCTGCTGGGTATGGCAGGGGTGAAGTTGCTTTGGAAGGAAACCTGCAGAGTCCGGTCCGCAAGGGAATGTCCAGCAGGTGCGCAGTGTTGGCGGGATAGAGGGAGAGAATGGTACTGTCTCCCACAAGCGCCCAGCTACCCAGGCTGGGAGGAGGGGGAAAGAAATGACATTCACCAGTGCTTTTGTTTCTGGAGAAATTTCCCGTAGATGTCCTAAGGTTACTTGTCCCTCTAGCACATGTGCTAATATTACTCAATAAATCTCTTTCGTGTATACTCCAGGCATTTTTTTAATTCGTGCTTCTGTGCTATGTTTCAGGCTGAGTTACTTTGTATCCTGGCTCTTTCACGGTTCGGACTCTGTTTTCCGTTGCCCTCTGGCTTTCTCAGAGTTAAGCCCACTGATATTAAAATACCCAGAGTTAAGTCCTGCTGATTTTAAGTCTTTCTGGTTTTTGAAGCCAGGCACTGTGGGGATTGTCATCTCAGTGCAAGTCTCCAGCGCTGAGGCTTGGCGTCTCACCTCTTCACGCTGTAATGTCCCTTCCATTTGTGCTGAACCTACTGGGGTGGGGGGTGTTCTCAACCGTGTCTCTGCCCCTCCATCCCGTTGGGATGTGCCTCCTCCGTGATTAGCTATGGAAGGTCTGTTTTGATGGTCTTCAGGTCGTCTTCAGAGTAGTCACTACATGCAGCTGTTATTTTGGTACGGTTGCAGGTTGCAGGATCGGGTAAGGATCCTTCTACTTTGTCATCTTCCCCAAATCCTTGCTAATATTCACAACGATTGTTTGAGGAAAATCCTATTTCATCCTCCTTTTACAGGTCAGGAGACTGAGGCACAGAGAGATTGGGTTAAGTAGTTAGGTTACATGGTGCTGCCACTCGAACAGTTACTGCTTGATGACCTCTTTCTCCTCTGCGGATGCTTTCAGCATCTTCACGTCTCGATGTGTGAAGCAGTATATACAGTATATACAGCTGTCTTTTCTTTTTCATCTTGATCTCTATTAATAAGCTGTTTTCAGTGAAGAGTGTGCTTTTCTTCAGTTTTAAAACTCTTCCAGATGCTTTTTCTGGATTCCTCATCTTCGTTTTCCTGTCTCTTCCTTCTTGTATTCCCCTTAGTTAGATGTTGAACATTCTAGATTGAGTCTCTGTATCTTCTATCGCTTCTTTCATAATTTGATTCTTCCCTTTTCTCTACGTTCTAGGGCATTGTTCTAACTTTATTTTCCAAAATACTTTTGAAGGGTGCATTTTATTTCATGTTAGCAATATTTTTAATTGTTAGGAACTTTTTCGTGTTTTTTGATTTGTCCTTTTCATACCACTCTTTCCTTATTTTATCGATGTATTTGCAAAAATATCTGAAATACAATTACCAGTTTTTCTAAAATTTTCTTTTGCAAGTTATCGGTGTATTTTTAGAAGCAATTTTATTAAAAACTTAGTCTTTGTATTCTATACTGTTGATTTTCCAAAATACTAATTACAAGTGGCAGGATACTGGTAAGAGAAGGGCCTGTGAAACAGTGAAGGGACGCACAGCTGTGGCCACCAGAGCCTGGCTTAGACTTCTGACTTCATCATTTACAATTTGAGTGATCTTGGAAAAATTACTGAACTTCCTTGTTTCACCTTCTTCATTTGTAAAATGGGGGTATTAATAATCCTTACTTTGTAACGCTGTTGTGATGATTACATATGATCGTTCGCGTGAGACGCTTGGGGCCTGGGACAGAGTAAGGCCTCTATTAAGCATCGCTCTTGCCACTCCTGTCGATATGGTGGTGACTGTAACCATGAGGAGGAGGAGGATGAAGAGGGGAAACACAGCGTGTGAGAGCTTGAAGTACAGCACAAGGAAGCAAATTGCTTTGAAAAGTAAAATGCGAAGAATTTTTAGTTTGTGCAGCGTCCCGAGAAGTAGGAGAAAAGGCTAGGAGCACAGGAAGGCTGGTCTGACTTAAGAGGTGAAGACAAACGGGGCTCAGTTTGCAGGGAGGGAGCACGAGCGCAGGAGGAGGCCAGGCGGAAGCATCCTTTGGCAGGAAAAGCCAGAAGATTTATGATAAAAGCACCCCAGTCTATTTTAAGTCTCTAGTTTTGCGGACCTAGTATGAGCTGTGAGAGTTTACTCCAGCACACCCGAACTGACCTGAACTGTTTTACTAAGTTTCACTGAGCCCTGGTCCGTGTATCGAAGGTACCGAGTCCTAGTGTTTCTTTGTAACCATAGGTCGGCTGGGTTTGTGCAGGCTGGGCCGCATTGCTTACTCGTAAGGGGAAGAATGATCATCTGCACTTTGTCTCAGTGATTCCCTCTTGTCCCTGGGGTGCCTTGCCATTTAGATTGGTTATATGACAAGAAAACGCCTAGAGGGTGTAAGAAACAGCTGAGATTACATTTTGGACTCTGGTTGTGAGGTTTTCCGTGCACAAGTCAGCAGCTCTGGAGCTGAGACCGAGGAAGGGGTTCTGCACCGGGCCTCACAGAGGGAGGACGCTGGGAGCTCGCGGGGCACCCCCTCACCGGGAGGTACCATCTTAGCGCTGCTGTTAGAGTATGTCCTTTTCTTGCCATGCACTGTAAATGCGAAAGCACTGCCTCCTCAGCAGTCACGCTTGTTAGGGTGGCCGTTCCATCCCACTTTACCCAGAACTCTCCTGGAGCCCCACGTCCCAGGAAAAACCTTCAGTCCCGGGGAAACTGGGATAGTTGGTCATCCCACTATTTGCGCAAACATCATCCCCCTTCTTTGCCCATCTTCACTCATTTCAAATACTCAGTAAAGAAAATAAAAAGCCATAACTGTCTTGTGTTCAGGGTGTTTGAGCAAATCAAAGGAAAAAGGCTGCATTCCAAGTGTAAGTTGAGAGGTGGAGAGAAGGAAACAGCTTCAAGGGGAAGAAAAAGAAATCCAGGATCTACTTGAGGTGGGAAGTTGGAGCTGAGATAAATAGGAGAAACAGAAGATCTGAGAACCCTTGGGTGAACTGAAGGATGCTGGATTTTCCGTAGTTGGCTGCAGGTTCTGCCACTTGTATGTGACTGAGAGAGGAAGGAAGGATCTGAGGAGCTGAGAGCACCCGGGACTACAGCCTTGAGCAGTGAGATAGACACACAGCGGCACACCCTCCCTTCCTCCATCAGGGGTAGGGGAACCCCATGGCCATGGCCACAGACATGGGCCTCTGGTCAGCGGAAAAGGTTGGTATCACTGAGGGAGGGGGCCATGGGAGCCTTGCAGGGGCATGGGCTTCCTGGGGCCCCTGAACAGGTGGGCCAGCATCTGGGCCGCTTCCCTGCCCGGCTCAGCATGGGGCGTCACACTCCGTTTGGTCTCCTTAGGAAGGAAAATTGCAACTTCCTAAATACAAATGACACGTACAAAAGGAGAAGGATTCATTTTTCTTTTCTTTTTAAAAATATTTATTTATTTGACAGAGAGGGAACACAAGCAGGGGGAGTGGGAGAGGGAGAAGCAGGCTTCCCACAAAGCAGGGAGACTGATGCAGACCTCGATCTCAGAACCCTGAAGGCAGACGCCTAACAACTGAGCGACCCAGGGACTCCAAGAAGGAGTCATTTTTCTATGAAGGTTTTGGTATTGTTTCACCTTAAGGCAAACGAACAAAATAGTTACTAAGGTGGTCTATCAATGTTCTTTCTGGGTCTAAGTTTATTATTCTGTTTTAGAGACATAAACTGGTTGGAGTAAGATTATTCTTATTTTCAATTTGGAAGTCCAATAAATGTTCCTGTAATGGGAAAATAAAATTACAGATGTTCACATAACTGGAGATATCTTAATCCTGTTCCTTTTTCCAAGTTGAGGTATAATTGACCTAACATGTTAGTTTCAAGCATATAACATAATGACTCCATATTTATACATATTACAGAATGATCACCCTTACTGTGATTTATTAATCTGGTTAATATCCATCACCACACATGGCTACAATTTTGTGCATGATAAGAATTTTTTAAAGATTTTATTTATTTGGAGGCACCTGGGTGGCTCAGTTGGTTAAGCGACTGCCTTTGGCTCAGGTCATGTTCCCGGAGACCCAGGATCGAGTCCCACATCGGGCTCCCTGCTCTGCGGGAAGCCTGCTCCTCCCTCACTCCCCCTGCTTGTGTTCCCTCTCTGGCTGTGTTTCTCTCTGTCAAATAAATAAAATATTAAAAAAAAAAGATTTTATTTATTTGAGAGAGAGGGAGTGAGAGCACGAATGGGGTTGGGGGGTTAAGGGGGAGGGTGGAAGAAGAGGGAGGAGCAGGCTCCCTGCTGAGGAGGGAGCCTGACACAGGGACTCCATTCTGGACCCTGAGGTCATGACCTGAGCTGAAGGCAGACACTTATCTGACTGAGCCACCCTGGCGTCCCAGTAAGAACTCTTTAGATCTACTCTTTTAGCAACTTTCAAATACACAGTATTAACTATATCATATTATATATTATATTCCCAGTACTTGTTTATATAATGCCATTGGCCTTTTTTAATCACCTAGAAAATTCAGTAAGTTTTGACTAAAATAATCTGTTCTTTTCCAAAAGTGAGTTGTAGAAATATAAAAGGAACTGACAAAGCATCCATTTACATAAAAATGCCGTTCATGATGGCAAGCAGGGCGTTTTGCATTTCTAACGAGGATCACTACTTAAAGTATCATTGGACACAATGGCCTACCATTTATGATGGGTGGGGGCACTTACTCCACTCTGAAAACAGGATTTCTTTCTCAGTTAAAAAGAAACCATCTGGACACATTACACTCTTTCTTAGCAACTCTTTTTCTTTAAGTTTTTTTATTTAAATTCCAGTCCGTGAGTACACAGTGTAATACTGTTTCGGGGGTACTGACCCAACACCCAGACCACGCCCAGTGCCCGTGACAGGGGTGCTCCTTGATCCCCCCACCTATGTCACCCATTCCTCCTCCGGCCTCCCTTCTGGTGACCATCAGTTTGTTCTCTAGAGTTAGGAGTCTTGTTTCTTGGTTTCTCTTTCTCTCTCTTTTCCCTTTGCTCCTCTGTTTTGTTTCTTAGATTTCACTCAAATGTAGAATTTATGGTATTCATCTTTCTGTGACTTATTTCACTTAGCTTAATAGTCTCTAGCCCCATCCATTTCATTGCAAGTGGCAAGATGCATTCTTTTTATGGCTGAGTAATATCCCATTACACACGCACGCACACACACACACCACCACCACTACTACTTCTCCTTTTTTTCCCCTCAGATCTGGAGTTAGGGTTAGGGCCAGGACCGCGGTAAGAGTATACTCCTGCTATCTTGGCAGTTCTTTAGACAAACATGTGACAGTTTACCTTGAGGCACTAGAAGGGGAGCAACCTTATGCCTCTGAGAGTAGTCTTTGATAATAAAAAAATATAAAAGTTCAACATTGTAAGATCTTTTGATGGCTGGCAAAAATTTGAACTTGAACACCAATGTTTGAAATGCTCACGCTCAAGTGTCTTACTAATGTGAATCCTATTGAACATGTAGAAAATATGGACGATACAAAAATTTACTTGGATTTTCACCATCCCAAGATAATTGTTAACATTTCAGTGTTAATATAAGGGGCATGTTATTCCAGTCTTGTCTGATGTATGTATAGATATATCTATATTTACTCACACATAAACAGGATCATAGTAAACATGCTGTTTTGAAGCTCTTTTTCTTCCCCTATCTTATAAAATATGAGCATTTTCCCATGTGGATAAATATTCTTGTGTAACATGATTTTAAATGATTTCTGGGTCTATAACATAAGATTATATACTATATAACATATATAACCAGTGATCTACTGTAGGACATTTAGATCTTTAATTTCTGTTTCTTTGCAATATTTTCAACTGAAAATCCTTGTACTTGGATTTTTACCTGCAGATTTGATTAAATGCTCAGAGTAAACATATAGCATTAAATTGTTAGTTAAAAGGGAACATACACTTTTGAAACTTTTGATGTACTTAGAGATTTTGTTCTGCTGAATGTTTCGTGAGTAATGAATAAAAGCGTTCGGTTTACCACACTCATGAACACTGGCTTTCCTTTGCAGCCATTTCCAGTTCTGTGAAAAGTGGTGGCTCACTGTCTTTCTCACTTGTTTGCCCATTGATTACAGGTGAAGTTAACTTTTTAATTTTTCATTTTGAAGGGTCATTTGGGTTTTCCTGCATCAGTAAATCATTTATGTTCTTTGTCTTCCCCCTTTTATCTAGTGAGGTATTGCTTTTCTAATTGTTGATCATAACTGTTGTGTTTTATCCAACTTTAATTTGCCTTTTAATTTAATTTATGGTATCCCACAAATTTGTTTTCATTTTGCATTAATAGGAAACAGGACTTTGTCAGAAAAGAAAACTACATCAATCAAATATTTTGGGGGAGAATCAACACAGAATCAGCCTTTAGCTTTTCACTGGCCCAGCGACTATGGAATTTCCTCACGGCAATGGAACTCACTCTAACAGGTGGGTATAACCCCTGAAAACTAAGGAAGGAAAAAAAGAACTGCAGTACGGAGTATAAAAGGTTTGATTTATGGATTTATCTTGGTCAGAATCAAGTTCTGAAGATAGCTGAGTATTTGAAAAAGTATTGAATTTTGGCTCACTCTTCAAATGTTTGGATCTGCAAGTGAAAATATTTACGGTGTTAAAAATATCTCCTAAAGCAGACTTTTAAGATCTTGGTTACAATTTTGTTTTCTCACATAAATGTGTTCATTTACAAATCTAGAATGTGCATACAAATATACATGTTGGTTTATGGTCGACTGTGAATATATTATAATTTCTCCACAGAAGTTTTAACAGGTGTTTCCAAATGATCAGCAAATTGCTTGACACAACTGCTCTCAATTACTTAGCATTAAAACCAACCAACAGACCAACCAGACTTGCTCTTTTCTAGGAGAGGGTGAAAAGGAGGCAAAGTTTCTTCAGCTTTACTCATTCATTTCATTTCCCTGCTTTCCTCTAGTGTCTCTGCAAATCTAATTTTCCTAACTAGTTTAAGGTTTATTTTCCTTGTTAATTGCAAATATTATTTATAAATCATGGGTCCTTCCTTCTTAAAACTTTTTCTACAAATTTTATAGATTAGTTTTTGCCTTTATGTCTGTCTACTTTTCAAACTGATTTCACATTTGATATGAGGTAGAGGTTGAAGTTCAGATATTTTACATATGGGTATTCAGTTGTTTCTGCAAATTTTACTAAAAGCATTTAAAGGTCATCCTTATTGGGTTACTCATTTTTTGTATGGTGTTACCTCAAAATGTTTGTCAGATACCAGTTGACTTTATATATATTATGTGGGTCTATATTTGGACTCTTCTGTTCTATTGATCTATATGTCTAAGTGTATACATTTTGATTACTGTATCTGGTGTTAGAGTTTAGATAATGTATGTTCTTCAGGTTTATTCTTTTTTCCCCAAATTGTTTTCACTCTTCTAGATCTTTGATATTCCATAAAAATTTTAGAATTAGCAATCAACATTTCCTAAAAAAAACAAAAAAAAACAAAAAACTGGCTAGAGTGTTAGAGTTACAGTGAGCCTATAGATAAATTAGAAAGAATTGACATCTTAATGATTTTTAGTAAAAATTACCCAGTTCATGATCTCTATTTAGATCATTTAGATCATCTCTAATTTCTCTCAGCAATATTTTATAATGTGCAGCATTCAGTAGCACTTTAATTTAGTGATAAAGGGAAATCCCTATTGTAAGTGGTATTGTTATTTATGATTTTGATTAAGATTGTGTTGAACCTGTTGATCAGCTGGGGGAAGGGGACTGATCTCTTAACAATAGTGAGTTTTCCACTCCATGAACATGATATATCTCTTAATTTATAGTCTTCTTAATTTTTTTCCATGAGTGAGTGTTTAATTTTCAGCATACAGATCTTACACATTTTTTAGATTCTACTTTTTCTGTCACCTGGTGCAATTGTAAATGTTATCTTAAAAATGTTCACTTTATGACTGTTTATTGCCAGCATATAAAAATTACAGTTGATTTTTGTATATGGACTGTGTAGTTTCAAATTTCTGAATTCACTCTGAATTCACTTAATATTTTTTTAAGACTTTTTAAAATTTATTTGACAGAAGGAGAGATCACAAGTAGGCAGAGAGGCAGGCAGAGAGAGAGGAAGAAGCAGGCTATCAACTCAGAATTCCTGAGGCACTCGCCTGCATAACCCACAGTGAGCCCTCATAGACATTTCCCCAATCCAGGATGATGCTGTGGTTGGATCAGTCCTGTGGTTCTTATTGTGACTGTGGGCTGCACAACAGCTAAAAACCACCAGGGAAGTTTGAGGAACAAGATTTATTACTTGCAGGTCCTGGAGGGCACACAGCATGACCAAGGGCCACACCCTGAGGTCACGTGTAAGAGAGAGAGAGAGAGAGAGAGAGAGAGAGAGAGAGAAAGGATCTGAGGCTCTGCCTTTATGAGGGTTGAGGGAGGCATGTCTAGGTTTTGAGGGTTCAATCTTTATTGGCTAATTTAAAGCATAAAAATGGGAATTAGAACACAGGTGGTGAGAAGTAGAGTTACTCCAGTAGTTAGTTGTGTAGGTTATCTGGGCTTTCCGAAAGAGGGACTTTCATGTGTGGGGCGACATAATTCTTCGTTGTTTTGCTAGTCACTGACAATATGTTTACTCAAGATGAACATCTTTTGAAGTGGATGTCTTTTCAATCTAAAGCTTAATGTTAGGTACTTATATTACATTTTTCCATTTTCTATTTTAACTACCTTCTAATCAACTTAAATTTATTTTCCTCTTTTTTTTCTAGGAAGCTTCATTCATGATTTTAGACTTCTTATCTATCATAACATGTACAGCTATAAATTTCCTTCTAAGAACCACTTAGCTGCATCCCACAAAATTTTGATATGCTGTCTTTTCACACCATCCTCTTAAAAATATTTTTTCTTAACTCATGAGTTAGTAATATGAATGTGTATTTAACCTCCAAATATCTAGGGGTATTACAGCTAGCTTATCTGTCTTTCAACTGATTGGTAATTTAATACCAGAGAATATATTCTATACACTGTCAAGATTTTAAATTTATTGAGGCTTATTTTACAACTTGGCATATATTTTATATTGGTGAATATTCCATGTGCACTCGAAAAGAATGTGTCCTGTTGTTGGTGTGACTAGTGTTCCATAAATTTCAATTAGATCAACTTCAGCTGATAGTGTTCAAATCCTCGATATCCTTACTTTCTACTTATTTTTAGAATAAGAGAGGAGTCTCTAACTATAACTGTGGATTTGTCTATTTCTCCTGTCAGTTTTATCACTTTTGCTTTATGTATTTGGAGACTTGTAATTACGTGTATATACACTTAGGATTGCTCATTATCTTGATAAATTAACCCTTTTATCAATTTGACATGTACTTTATCTCTATTAGTATTAACCTTAACTCTAAATTTTATGATATTAATGTAGGCAGCCTACTTTTGTGTTTCCATGGTTTAGCTCTGTTTCTATCTTTTTAAACTAATTTACATATTTCTTGTAGTAAAAAAAAAAAACCCAACATAATATTAAATTTACCTTTTATTCTTTGAGAGAGAGTGCAAGTGGGGTAGGGGGGGAGGGGGTGCAGAGAGAATGGGAGAGAGAATCCCAAGCAGGCTTCCTGCTCAGCACAGAGCCCAATGCAGAACTCGATCTCATGACCCTAAGATCATGACCTGAAGCAAAAATCGAGTCGGACACTCAACCAACTGAACCACCAGCCACCCCAAATTTATCATTTTTAAGTGTTACAGTTCAGTAGTGTTAAGTATATTCACATTGTGCAACAAATCTCTAGAAATTCTTCATCTTATGCACTTATATTTAAAGTCCATTTCTTGCCAGTACCATATTGTTGGATCTTGCTTCTTTGTTGAGTCTGATAGTCTCTGACTTTTATTTGGAGTATTTAAACCATTTATATTTAATGTCATTATCGGTATAGTTCAGTTTAAATCTACCAACTTTCTAATTTTTTTATTTTCTATTTCCCCCCACTTTTTTTTTTATAATTCAAATTAGTTAACATATAGTGAAGTACTGGTTTCAGAAGTAGAATTCAGTGACTCATCACATATATAACATCCAGTGCTCATCCCAACAAATGCCCTCCTTAATGCCTATTGCCCATTCAGCTCATCCCCCACCTGCCTCCCCTCCAGCAATCCTCAGTTTATTCTCTGTATTTAAGAGTCTTGTATGGTTTGCCTCACTCTCTGTTAATTATTTTTGGTATTCCATTTTATCCCATAAACTGGTTTATTAGACATACCATTTTAAGTTTTTAGAGGTTGTCTACAATTTATAATATCCTTCTTTAATTTACCACAGACTACATTTAAATAATATTAAATCATGTAACATATAATGTAAAAACTGTATAATACTTTTCTTTCCTCCCTCCTTTCCTTTGTGCTATTATGGACATACATTTTATTCTACATATATGATAAACCCTGTAATACATTCTTACTTGTTTTACATTAAACACATTTTTAATTAAAAAA
>PITA01035351.1:0-10611 GCA_004023965.1 Spilogale gracilis
CCCATTCCCCACACCCAGTGCTCCACGCTTTAGGTGTCCCCAGTACCCACCACCAGGCTCTCCCATCCCTCCACCCCCCTCCCTCCAAGTCCCTCAGTTTGTTTTTGTGTCCAAAGTCTCTGTTGTTTCGTTTCCCTCCCTAGATTACCCTAGTTCCCATTTACTTTCCTTCTCCCACTGTCCTCCAGTTTACCCCTCAGGCACCGCAAGTAAGTGAAACCATGCGATACTTGACTTTCTCTTCTTGGCTTATTTCACTCAGCATAATTAATGTTATTTTTGCCTACAAATAATATCAAGTCCTTTCGCCAAGCAGGAAGTTCTTGTTGCCGACTCAGGCTCCTACTCCCATGACTTTCTTTCATCACCAGATTTCTTAGAGGGGTCATTTCCAGTCCCTTCCTTGCCTTTGGATACAGTCTTCAGCCTAAAGATGTTTTACCTTCATCTAGGTTAACTGTGCACAGGATCCAGAAGGATTTGTCGAATTAAGGAAAAGGCTTCCAGTTGCTTCAGCACAAAATAATAATACATTTCAAGAAGAGATAAGTGCATGGCTCTTCTCCCAACCCTGGAACGTTCTTGCCCTGAACTAGGCATGCCTCACACCGCACTTTGTACAAATGTTCCACCGATGACTCCGGAAGGTTCTCACAGCCCCAGTGGGCACCAGAAAAATGAAGAGAAATGTATTCTTCTCTCCTTTTCTTTTTCATTGTGAAATATTTCAAGCATAGAGAATATGTAGAGACAAATAAAAGAAGTGCTGAAATGCTTACAATCCAGCTTTATTCAGTCTTCCCACTGTCCCGTATTTTATTCTGTTCTTCAGGGAACTAACACGTCGGATACAGATGAAGACTTCCGTTAGCATTTATCAGACCCCATTCCCCTCCCTTCATCTCCTATGCTCTACTTTCTGAATTTGGTGAGTATTTGGCTTCCATGTTTCATGTGTATGCAATATAAAGATAAATATATAATTATTTTGTATGTTTTAAACCTTTATATAATTAAGGTGTCATTTTTAAGAGTTTATTTATTTATTTGACAGAGAGAAACACAGCTAGAGAGGTAACACAAGCAGGAAGAGTGAGAGAGGGAAGTGGCAGGCCTTTTTCAAGCAGGGAGCCTGATGCCGGGCTCAGTCCTAGAACTCGAGGACCATGACCTGAGCCAAAGGCAGACGCCCAATGACTGAGTCACCCAGGCACCCCTCTAAAGGTATCATTTTAACTTTTTCTTTGCATTATGCATTTTTAGAGTTAGCCACATAGCTCATTTCAAATGCTGTATGGTATTTTCTGGTATGAAAACACCAGAATTCATATGCCCATTATCGTGTTGCTGGGGATTTGGTACCTTCACATTTCTGTTATACTAACAATGCTGCAGTAAACTTTTTGTTCATGTCTGCATGTGTGGGGCATGTGAGGATTTTCCTGGGTTATATTACTAGAAAGGAGATTTCTACCATACATTATGCATAACTACAGTTTCTAAGAACTAAGGAATTCTTGAAAGCAGTTGTATAAATTTTCCCACTATATTTGAATTCTGGCTTCCGCAACTACAAGTGTGATTGTCCAATTCTTCTGTTTTTTTTTTTTTTTTTTCAATTTTATGTTTATGATCTGGTAGCTAATTATATTTGCAATTATCATTTCTCTGATTATTAATGATGTTCCACATTTTTGTTATGAATTGATTTGAATTTCCTTTATATCCTTTGTCCATTTTTTCAGAAGTTTCTTTAAGTATTGATTTTTAGGATGTCTTGATATGTTATGAATATTAATTCTAGTCTGAGGTTCTTTTGTTTTTCTCTTGCCCTTGAGAAAATTGCCACTGTTGGGAGTGGCAACAAAAATAGTACATTTTGTCCTATTTTCCCTGTTCCCCTTCACTGTTCTGCTATTTATTATTTTAAGAGAAGTGGTCATGCGCAGAGAGAAGATGATTAGAATAAAATCACTAACTCGTATTTACTAGCCTTGTCTTTGCCTTCTTTCTGACTCCTGAAAATTAAGAATATTTCCAAGGTCATGTAATACCCTTTTGGCTGAACATAGTGATTAAAAAATGACTGAAGATCTCTCAAATGAACAAACTCTCTTTTCCCCACTACACAATGGAATCAGAAAATGATATAGCAAGAAAGAACCTTTGAGTTCATCTAGACTGAATGAATTTGAGTTGAGTTTGTTTCAATAAACCAAACTTCTAATTTGCCTTCTTCCTTTACTTTCCACCACTTTTCTCTATTTTTCTTTGTAGTGTTTATGACTCTAATTATTCAAAAGGCACTCATTATTTTAGCATATATTAAATCTTCTTGGCTCTTTTCTGCCTCCCCATCTTTATGAGGACAAGGACACTATCTTGTTTTATGCTGAATTCCCCACAACAAAGAACATTAGTAGGTGCTCACCACATATTTGCTTCATGGATTGACTGCCTACTATGTGCCAGCTACTATAAGAAAAAGTCGTTGCCCTTAAGGAACTACTGGTAACTGGTACATATTCACAGTTAGTTACACTTTGAAGACAAGAGTTTAGTTCTCCTAGCCCCATACTTAAGAGAGGTGCCATGGTGAAGGAGAAAAGGCAAGAATTTATAAACGGCAAGGGGTTGGGGAAGTTGGACAAAGTATTAAATGTTTTACATGTATCCAGAAATTAGCAATACTGAGACATTCAAGATAAGAATTTGTGGAATGCTGGGGCGCCTGGGTGGCTCAGTTGGTTAGGCGACTGCCTTCGGCTCAGGTCATGATCCCGGAGACCCGGGATCGAGTCCCACATCCGGCTCCCTGCTCAGCGGGAAGCCTGCTTCTCCCTCTCTCACTCCCCCTGCTTGTGTTCCCTCTCTGGCTGTGTTTCTCTCTGTCAAATAAATAAAATATTAAAAAAAAAAAAAAAAGAATTTGTGGAATGCACTAGGTGGGGATAACGGCAGGAGTAGATTTTCAGTTGAAGATGGCCTGCTGGGTGTTGAGTTTGAGAAATTCTTTATAGATCTTGGATATCAGCTCTTTGTCTGTAGTGTCATTTGCAAGTATCTTCTCCCATTTTGTGGGTTGCCTCTTTGTTTTGTTGACTGTTTTCTTTACTGTATAGAAGCTTTTTATCTTGATAGAGTCCCGAAAGTTCATTTTTGCTTTTGTTCCCCATGCTTTTGGAGATGTCTTGAAAGAAATCTCTGTGGCCGATGTCCAAGAGGTTACTGCCTATGTTTTCCTCTGGGATTTTGATGGATTCTTGTCTCAAATTGAGGTTTTTCATCCATTTTGAGTTTCTCTTTGTGTATGGTGTAAGAGAATGGTTGAGTTTCATTCTTCTGTATATAGCTGTCCAATTTTACCAGGACAATTTATTGAAGAGGCTGTCTTTTCTCCACTGGATATTTTTTCCTGCTTTGTCAAAGATTATTTGACCATAGAGTTGAGGGTTCATATCTGGGCTCTCTACTCTGTTCCATTGGTCTCTGTGTCTGTTTTTGTGCCAGTACCATGCTGTTTTGATGATCACAGCTCTGTAACATACCTTAAAATCAGACAAAAAGATGCCCCCAGCTTTGTTTTTCTTTTTTAACATGTCCTTAGCAATTTGGGGGCTTTTCTGATTCCATACAAATTTTAGGGTTGTTTGTTGCAGCACTTTGAAAAATGCTGATGGTATTTTGATCAGGATTGTGTGGAAAGTATAGATTGCTGTGGGCAGCATAGACCATTTAACAATGTTTATTCTTCTGATCCATGAGCATAGAATGCTTTTCCATCATTTTGTGTCTTCTTCAAATTTGTTTCACAAGTGTTCTGTACTTCCTCAAATATAGATCTTTTATTCCTTTGGTTAGGTTTATTCCAAAGTATCTTATGGTTTTTGATGCTTTTGTAAATGGAATTGATTCTCTAATTTCCCTTTCTACATTTGCATTGTCAGTGTAAAGCAATTGATTTGTGTGCATTGATTTTGTATCCTGCCACATTACTGAATCGCTGTATGAGTTCTATTAATTTGGGGGTGGAGTTTTTTAGGTTTCCTACATAAAATATCATGCCATCTATGAAGAGAGAAAATCTGGCTTCTTCTTTGCCAATTTGAATACCTTTTACTTCTTTTTGTTGTCTGAATGCTGCTGCTAGGATTACTAGCACTGTGCTGAATAATAGTGGTGAGAGTGAAGAATAGCATCTTTGTTGTGTTCCTGATCTCAGTGGGAAGGCTGTCAGCTTTTCCCATTGAGAATGATATTCCCTGGGGTTTTTCATGGATGAATTTTATGAAGTTGAGGAATGTTCCCTCTATCCCTATACTCTGAAGAGTTTGAAGCAGGAAAGGATGCTATATTTTGTCAAATGTCTTTTCTGCATCAATTGGGAGGACCATACATTCTTCTCTCTTCTTTTATTAATTTGTTCTATCACATTGATTTGCAAGTGTTGAACCACCCTTGCATCTCAGGGATAAATCCTAACTGATCATAGTGGATAACCTTTTTAATGTACTATTGAATCCTCAAGTCAGAAAGTGGGCAGAAGACATGAATAGACACTTCTCCAATGAAGACATGCAAATTGCTAACAGACACATGAAAAAAATATTCATCATCATTAGCCATCAGGGAAATTCAAGTCAAAACCACATTGAGATACCACCTTCCACCAGTTAGAATGGCAAAAATTAACAAGGCAAGAAACAACAAAACAACCTCTCTACATAGAGAGGATGTGGAGAAGGAGAATCCTCTTATACTGTTGGTGGGAATGCAAGTTGGTGTGGCCTCTTTGGAAAACAGTGTAGAGGTTCCTCAAAAAAATTAAAAATAGAGCTATCCTATGACCTTGCAATTGCACTATTGGGTATTTGCACCAAAGATACAGATGTAGTGAAAAGAAGGGCCATATGCACCCCAATGTTCATAGCAACAATGTCCACAATAGCCAAACTATGGAAAGAGCTGAGATGCCCTTCAACAGACGAATAGATAAAGAAGATGTGGTCTATATAGACAATGGAATATTGCTCAGCCAACAAAAATGATGAATACCCAACTTTTGCATCAACATGGATAAGACTGGAGGAGATTATGCTGGGTGAAATAAGTCAAGCAGAGAAAGTCAATTATCATATGGTTTCACTTACTTGTGGAACATAAGGAATAGCATGGAAGACATTAGGAGAAGGAAGGGAAAAATGAAAAAGGGGGGAATGTGAGGGGGAGATGAACCACAAGAGACTGTGGACTCTGAGAAACAAACTTAAGGTTTTAGAGGGGAGTGGTGTGGGGGGATTGGTTGACCCAGTGATGCATATTAAAGAGGGCATGTATTACATGGAGCACTGGGTGTTATATATAAACAATATATCCTGGAAAATCAAAAATTAATGATGTATGGTGACTAACATAACATAATAATTTTTTAAAAAAATAACAATATGTTTCATTATCATGATTTAAACCTAAAAAAAAAAAAAAGAAGAAGAATATGGCCTGCTGGGTGAGCCTAAGTGATGGCTTCACAAATAATTCATAAAAAAATTTGCAAAAGTCAATCTGTTCACATCAATGCCTCTTTGCCCTTCTTCCTATCACATTTCCCCTCCTCTTGGGAAACTGATAGAAGCCACAAGAATTCTTGAAATCTACTAAGGAAATCTTGAGTTCTGGAATTTTTCACTCATGCAAGATTTTTATTAGGTTTGTCATTCATTTAATGTATTGCTCTGAGGTATAGGAAAGACTTCTACAAATACAGTTCTCTGTGCATCCTTACCTGATGTGCATGCAGGCTCAGTAGAACTCATCAAAGCCCCACAATGGCAATGTCTATGGTCTAACCATTTCAACAAGGTCTTAAATTCTGACCTTAAAAAAGAAAACTTGGAATGCCTGACATCATCCAGTTTATCCATGGAAGAAACATGATATATATCTTCCTAAATGTGACACCAATTTTAAAAATTTACATGGTAACACCAATAAGGAATCATGAAACTAAAACTTTTTCAAACCATTAAAAATTAAAATAAAAAATAAACTATTCTAGAAAAAGTACTCAACTATATTTCTATTCTCTCTTTAGAAAATGATACTAGAGAAACACTGTCCTAGGAAGCCAGAAACAGAACTCAGCTGAAAAGAAAATATAGAAAAAAAGTATTATGAGTCTTTCAAGGGGAAAGATGAGAAAATGAGAGTGCTGACCTTCTGGTTTTCTAATGTTTGTTATACTCAGGTTTGTTTGTTGCTGGCTTTTTAATTTGTAACTTCTCGTGTTAATTAAATATTCCCCTTTAATCTAATTCTGTATTTGTAATTTTGCAATCTTATTTTCTAAAAGATGCCTCTTTCCCCGACCCTAAGCCTAGATCTACCACCCGTAGGTGGTCACTTGCTTGGTCAGGGATCTGCCCATACATTCTATCCCCAGTCTGAGGGAAGGGAATAGGTATATCTGGTGGCTTAATGGCACAACCCAGAAGTGGAATATGTTAGTTCTAATGTCATGCCATTGTCCAGAAATTTCTCCAAACCATTCTGGGAATGCAGTCTTTTCTATAAGACCATATTCTTAGCTATGACTCTTATCATGAGAAGGGATTTTGATAGATAATTAGCAGCCTTACCATATATGACCCATTAGAAAGGGATGACAGAGACAAATCTCCTTGATGTCTTATCCATTTTCCCTGTCACAGCTCATATCCCACAGAGGGCTCATCTTAACACAGTCAGACAAGTGGGCATCCAGGCTTCCCTGATTGTGAAAGATTCACTAAGCCTCAAAAAGACCTCCTTCATCTACCATATCTAATTGTGAGAAAATTATCCCTCATATTTGTGCTGAAATCTGTGTGTCTATAATTCTTAACAGGTTTTATTTCAAGAATTGAATGACACAAAATAAACTTTCCCCTTTTTACATGGAACTACTTTCCCTTTTTCCTTTTTTTTTTTAATTTGAGTGTAGTTGACATATGATGTTACATTAGTTTCAGGTGTAAAACATACTGATCCAACACCTCCATATGCTATGTTATGCTAACCACAAACATAGTTGCCATCTGTCATTATACAACACTATTACACCACTGACTATATTCCCTATGCCGTGTCCTTTATTCCTGTGACTCATTCACTGGATAGTTAGGAGCCTGTATCTCCTCCTCCCCTTCATTCGATCTGTCCATACCCCTCCCTTCCCACTGGCAGTCATCACTTTGTTCTCTGTATTTATAGCTCTGATTCCAAGTTTTGTTTCTGTATTCATTGTTGTGTTTTTAGATCTGACATATGAGTGAAACCATATACACATGTAAATGTTTTTCATAAGTAAAATGTAATACCATGAAACTTGTTCCCTGACAAAGTTCTACTTCGCTGAGTGTGATGTTCCTTCAAATATTTCTCATGAAGTAGCTCCAGAATTGTTACTTCTATAGATATTCAACTCCTTTCTGAGTATAATTCATTCTTTCAGTCCTCCTCTTGAAATATGAATGTGGTCTGGGAGTATGTGCACAGAGCACAGATGTCCCATGCTAGATGCTTTTATTCATTTTATATTGCCGAAGTGGTTTCATTTTCTTTTTTTAAAAAATATTTTACTTATGTATTTGACAAAGAGAAATAGCTAGAGAGGGAACACAAGCAGGGGAGTGAGAGAGGGAGAAGCAGGCTTCCTGCGAGGCAGGAACCTGATCTGGGGCTCCATCCAAGGACTCTGGGATCATGACCTGAGCCGAAGGCAGATGTTTCACAATTGAGCCACCCAGGCACTCCTTCCCTTTTCTTTTGTCAACTCTCATCATCTTAAATTCTTTCTAAGATTGTCAGAGGAACTGAAGTGCTATGATCTTTCTTCAAAAAAATTCTGGTGAGCTAGCATTTCCACCATATGCAATTACCATTATCCCAAGTACAATAGCTGACTCATATTCTTGCTAATATCATTTTACCAGATTTGGCCCATTGTTTCATCCTGTCAATATGTTTTCATGTCAAGATTCAGAAATAAGGACATCAAATCTCAGAGAGGAAAAATATTATTGCACTAAATTGTTTCCATATTCTGACTTCACTGTCAGTATTCCACTCCTGTACTTACACATCCGCAAGGACACAGAAGACCTGAATAGTACTGTCAACCAACTAGACTTTACACAGCCCTATGAAACACTCCAGCCAACACCACATTCTTCTCAAGTAGACCTGAAACATTCTCCAGGAAAGACCACATTAGGCAAGAAAACAACTCCTGATACATTTCAAATGATAGAAAGTATACAAAGTATTCTCTGACCATATTAGAATAAAATTAGAAACCAACAATGAAAGGAAATTCAGGAAAATAACACATAAGACAGATTTTTAAATAAAAGAGCAAAGATGAGAAATCACAAGGTAATTTAGAAATTACTTTTAGGTGAATGAAAACAACACAGAACACCAAAACTTACAGGACTCAGTGAGAGACATGCCAAAAGGGAAATTTAGCTATATGTACCAATTTAAAAAAAGAAGGTGGTTCTCAAATCAATAACTTAAACTTCCACCCTAAGAAAGAAGAAAGGGGGTAAACTAAATACAAAAGAAAAAAAAATAGAGGGAAGTAAATAATGAGGATTAGAGAGGAAAATGATGAAATAGATAATAGAAAAACAATAGAGAGGGGTGCCTGGGTGGCTCAGTTGGTTAGGTGACAGCCTTCAGCTCAGGTCATGATCCCAAAGTCCTGGGATGGAGCCCTGCATTGGGCTCCTTGCAAGGGAGGAAGCCTGCTTCTCCCTTCCTTACTCCCCCTTCTTGTGTTCCCTCTCTAGCTATGCTTCTTGCTGTCAAATAAGTAAACAAAATCTTTAAAAAAAAAGAAAGAAAAACAATAGAGAAAAATCAACAAATCCAAAAGCTGAATCTTTGAAAAGATAAGCAAAATTGACAAAACTTTAGCAAGACTGATGAGAATAAGACAGAGAAAGAGAGAGAGAAGGCTTGAATCACTAAAATCAAAAATGAAACATGAGACATTACAATTGACTTTACAGAAATTAAAAGGATTGTAAAGAAATCCTATGCACAATTAGGTAAGCTATAGGAAAGGGCAAGTTCCTAAAAAGACACCAACTACTTAAATGAACTCAAGAAGAAATCTTTTAACAATCTATCCAAATAGATTTACTTGTCAAATTTACTTGTCATGTCCCTGTCAAGTAAAAGCACATCCAGCTGTAGGGGAGATGTTACCCTAGAGGATCACCTTTGGGTAAGTGGGTGGGAGGCCTGTTGCTATGTGGAGATCGCTATGACCAGGAAATCTGCAAGGGTCACTAAGGTCAGGCAGAAAAAAAACTTTTCTTATCTAAGGAGGAATAAACAAGGCCAGTGTGGGAAATTGTGATGAATCAGCCAGCAGATCAGGAAGTGTTTTACCGTGAGCTCAGCAGATTCCTGGATGGACCTTTAAGGAGGGTCTGTAAGCAGCTCAGGCTCAGGGTGGGTGAAGTTCAGGGACCAGGGGAAGGAGAAAATCTCAACCACTGTTTGCTTAACAGTCTTTTTATTCAATTTTCTCATGAGGATAAAACAGTTCAGCCAATCATTTAAGAGGCAAGAAATGGGAGTTTGAGGGGGGGGTATATTTGACTTTATCATAGGGGAACCAAGGTGGTATCCATGGGTCTTATCTAAGTCTTATGTTTAAGGGTGGTTTCTTGCACTAAGCCAACTCCTGGGGCCTAGAGCTTGGTCAATCAGCTTGACTTAACTTGAAACCAACTCCCTCCTGACTCTAGGCCTCAACCTCCCTTTACTTTGCACACTGGCTTTAGAAAACATAGAATTGTGAATTTTTTCTCCACCTTTTTAAAATGTAAACAGATCTCTTTAATGTATTGTTGGATCCTGTTGGCAAGGATCTTGTTGAGAATCTTGGCATCCGTATTCATCAGTGATATTGGTCTGAAGTTCTCCTTTTTGATGGGGTCTTTGTCCGGCTTGGGGTTTAGAGTAATGCTGGCTTCATAGAAAGAGTCTGGAAGTTTTCCTTCTGTTTCTATTTTTTGAAAGAGCTTCAGGAGAATAGGTGTTATTTCTTCTTTGAATGTTTGGTAGAATTCCCCAGGGAATCCGTCTGGTCCTGGACTCTTGTTTTGGGGGAGGTTTTTGATCACTGCTTCAATCTCATTACTAGATATAGGTCTATTCAAATTGTCAATGTCCTCCTGTTTCACTCTTGGAAGTTTATAGGTTTCTAGGAATGTATCCATCTCTTCTAGGTTGTTAAACATATTGGCATATAATTGTTGAAAGTAATTTCTGATGATTGTTTCTATTTCCTTGGTGTTAGTCACAATCTCTCCCCTGACAGCCTTTCTTCTGAGATCAGGAACAAGACAAGGATGCCAACTCTCACCACTACTGTTCAACATAGTGTTAGAAGTCCTAGCAACAGCAATCAGACAACAGAAAGAAATAAAAGGTATTCAGATTGGCAAAGAGGAAGTCAAACTCTCTCTCTTTGCAGATGACATGATACTATATGTGGAAAACCCAAAAGACTCTACCCCCAAACTACTGGATCTCATACAACAATTTGGTAATGTG
>PITA01035352.1:0-10615 GCA_004023965.1 Spilogale gracilis
GGTGCCCTTCAACAGATGAATGGATAAAGAAGATGTGGTACATATATACAATGGAATACTACGCCTCCATCAGAAAGGATGAATATCCAACTTTTGTAGCAACATGGACTGGATTGGAGGAGATTTTATGCTGAGTGAAATAAGCCAAGTAGATAAAGTCAAGTATCACATGGTTTCACTTACTTGTGTTGCATAAGGGGTAATATAGAGGACAGTAGGAGAAGGAAAGGAAATGGGAAGTAGGTAATTCAGGGAGAGAAACGTGAGAGACTTTGGACTCAGAAATAAACTGAGGGTCTTGGAGGGAAGGGGGAAGGGGGATGGGAGAGCCTGGTGGTGGGTATTGAGGGCACATATTACATGGAGCACTGAGTGTAGGGCATAAACAGTGAATCTTGTAACACTGAAAAAAATAAAATTAAATTAAAAAAAAGTTTGATCTCAGTCTGCTTCTGAGAATTCAGAGTTGAAAATTCTTCAGTTATCTTAAAGTAACCAGAGGGCCCTTACAAAAATGCTCTGACCTCCTGACTTTCATGAAGACAGATTTGGGGCAGTTTCTATCATTATAATTGTGGATCATACAGAATATCCAGGAGGCAGGGGACTAGGGTCGGTGCAAGCATACTGAGGAAATGCATCCTCATAGGTGACCATCGACAGTGGCATCTGATAGCCATGTTCAGTATCGTGACCGCAAAGACAAGTAGAAATACAGTTTATTCCCTATGTATTTATGACTGTTGGCAGTCAACCTGTTACTTTAATACCTCTTAGTATACTGTAAACAATGCTCAAAAAATAATAATTTTACTATACACCAGGCACTGAAGTAGATGTTGTTGAACAAAGGTAACTAAAATACGAAGAAAAGAGGTTTCACGTCTCACAGGGAGTTTGTGGTCTTCTGTTTCTTTGGAAGTTATTGCCTATAGCTATACATAAGGGTTAATGGAAAGTATAAAGATATGAAAAGATGCAAAGAAGAATAACTTTTCCCTGGTAAAAGACGATTTGGCACTCATCTGACAGCAAGGAATTAAAAAATTAGTATCCAATCACAGAGAAAAGTAATCTTGATTAGTATTTGGGTACTACTCTAAAAAAAATGGCCAATAACTGACCTTGTGATCGAGAGAAGTGCTTATTTGTTACTCTTCTTAAAAGGGTGTGGGGGGAGGGAGGGGTGGGGTGGCTGGGTGATGGACGTTGGGGAGGGTATGTGTTATGGTGAGTGCTGTGAATTGTGTAAGACTGATGATTCACAGTCCTGTACCCCTGAAGTAAATAATATATTATACATTAATAAAAAAAACCCTAATGATGTACTGTATGGTTGCTAATTGGACATAATAAAAAAATAAAAAATAAAAAAAAGGAAGTACAATTCTGGTCTACCTAATATAAGTACATGACCTTAAAGAAACCATGCAAAGAGATTTCCCCTGACAGAATTCAGTCATTTTTTCATTTTTCTAAAACACACTAAAATTAAAGAGCTAATTTTCCCCGTAAGGGACATGTTTAATTTTAGAAGCATAATATTCAATCTGAAATTGAGGGAATTTTAACCCATTTTCCATTAATTTATTAATATCTCAGAATGCCAAGATGAAGATTCTTGCAGATAATTGTTTCACACAGCAACTTGCCTGATGCCTAGTATAGAAATGCTGGGAAGAAGTCTCAGGGAAATTGTAATTGTCAATGAGATTGCTGGGTTTGTTTTGATTGACAAGGGAAACGACCAACTTTCCTTTTTAGACAGTGTTTTAGCTGTATCCATTTTAGCTCACTTTCTATGCTATTCTATCTATGCTATTCTGAACTATTTTTGTTTATAGTATTTGGCTTTGGAGTTACATCATTGAGAAAAGAAGTGGTAATGATTTCTTAAATCTTTCATGGGAAGTTACTAAATTCAAAGACCCAGAATTTTAGAGCTGGAAGAGCCTTTGAGATGATGTGGTCTAGTCCCCTCATGTCACAAGTGATGAAAAGTGGTCCAAAGGATTTAAGCCTTCTGATTTTATCACAATGGGTATCACCTAAAATATAGTAAAAATGGGCTCTTATCAAAAAGGTAGATACTAAATTGCTAACCTATATTACTCCTACTCTGATACCACCACCCATCTCCTTACTACCTAATATAACACTGAACTCCTGGAAGGACTGAACTCCTGATTGATATTTTATGTTCTTACATTAGTGCCACCAAGTTATTTAAAAATGTGAATGAGTACCTCTTACACCAAAATTGGACTATCCACATTAATTTAGAGCCCCAGAAACTAAAAACTCTCTTACTCAGGATGAGCTTTCAATGGACACATCTGCCACCAAGACCAAGGAAAGAATCAGGGTGTAATAAGCATGCAGGCTGGCAGGAAGCAGAATGGGGAACCAAGAATGGCTCAGATGAGAGTGACCGAGAATGGGTTGTGCTGAGTTGGGCAGAACATCTCAGCTCTGCCAAACATGTGAGATGACAAATAGTTGTAGTTTTAAGCCACTAGTTTGTGATATTTTGCTACCTAATACTAGTTAATACTAAGATTTTGCTACATAGAAATAGCTAATACTAATATGTGACTAAATCCAATGATGACATTGGATTTGGTAGATGAATATGGTAGAACAAACTAGATGGAATTTTACATCCTCCTCTAGGCTTCTGCATGTCTAAATCTTAGGATATTTCCCAAAAGCAACCCAGCAGTTTTTGGAATGCTACAGCCTAAATCAACCAATTTTGGCATTTATTTTCCATGTAGTAGTTAGGGTTAATTTGTAATGTACATAACTAAAATAGGGCTTGTTTACATAATGTACAAAGAACTCACATAAATTTATAATGATAGAGTTGCCTAACAAGAAAAAAAAATAGACCAAAAGACTTGAACAACACATCACAAAGGAGAATATCCAGATAGCCAGTAATGAAAAGGTGCCCAAATTCCTTATTCATATGGAAATAGACATTAAAGCCACAACAAGATACCATCACATGCTCTCAGAATGGTTAAAATGAAAAGGATTGACAATGCCAAGTGCTGGTGAAGATCTGAAGGAAGCAAAATGGTTAATGGAAATGAAAATTGGTACAACCACTTTGAAGAACTGTTTAGCACTACCTACTAAAGCTGAGCATAAATGTAACTTATGGCCTAACATTTTCACTCCGAGGCATAACCTTAGAGAAATGCATATGTATGTTCACTCAAAGATGTATACAGAATGTTCATAGCAGCATTATTTATAAGAGTCTGAACTGGACAATACCCAAATGATCAACAGGAAGGGCTAAATTGTGATCTACTGCTATAGTGGGACACTATAATGACAATGAAAAAGAATGAATTGCTATTACAGGTAACAGTAGGAGTGCACCTCACAAACATACTGTTGGACAAGAGAAACCCAATGCCAAAGAAATATACTATATGATTCTATTTATATACAGTTCAAAATCTGGAAAATAATAAATTTATGGTTTAGGAAGTCAAGATGGGGTTACACTGAGGAAAGAGTTGGAGCAGTGATTGGATGGAAATGGGAGTGGGGGTTTTTGGTGGTAACAGTTATGTTCTATTTCTTGACCTGAATGGAGAACATATGAGTGAAAAGTCAACATGGTATAAAAATAAGGTTTCAGCACTTTCTTATTTGCATCTTGTACTATAATATAAAAGTAAAGTTAAAAACACGTCTATTATAATCTAGTAATATAAAATAAAAAACATACCTTTTCTAGTGTAAGGTTACCCTCTCCTCACCCACTTCTTTTGTGTTCACAAACATATGACAAGTGACTCTGAGTTTGAATACGTAAAAGAGAACTAGATGAGTAGGAATAAGAGTGCTCTGCAAGCAATGGCCACAATCACCAAACTGTGGAAAGAGCCAAGGTGCCCATCAACAGATGAATGGATAAAGAAGATGTGGTACATATATACAATGGAATACTATGCCTCCATCAGAAAGGATGAATATCCAACTTTTGTAGCAACATGGACTGGACTGAAAGAGATTATGCTGAGTGAAATAAGCCAAGTAGAGAAAGTCAAGTATCACATGGTTTCACTTACTTGCGGTGCATAAGGGGTAATATAGAAGACAGTAGGAGAAGGAAAGTAAATGGGAAGTAGGGTAATCCAGGGAGAGAAATGAAACAACAGAGACTTTGGACACAGAAACAAACTGAGGGACTTGGAGGGAGGGGGGTGGAGGGATGGGAGAGCCTGGTGGTGGGTACTGGGGCCACCTATTGCGTGGAGCACTGGGTGTGGGGAATGGGGAATGAATCTTGGAACACTGGAAAAAAAATGTAAGTAACAATAAAACAAACAAACAAACAAAAGAATGCTCTGCAAAAATTCATTTTTTAGGTAAAAAAGTTATAAGGAAATCTACCTTCCATCATAGAAAAATAATATTCCAAATAAATGGCTATTGTCATTTGAAAATTAGACTTTTTAATGTGGAAAACTCTTTATGAAATTGTCTATGAAATGGTCTCCCACAAAGAAGCATGTGTGTTATAAATACTTCCAGGAGCCCTTGAAAAACTCAGTTTCCAGTACGTCAAGGTTAAATGTGATTAGAAGAAGAAACTGATTAGAACACACCAAGAGAGGCCAATTTCCTCCTGGTACTTGGATCTCAGAAGTCACTGGTAGAAGAGTTTTATTTAATCTTGATATTCTGAAAAAATGAAATGCAAAGCATAGCCAAAATCCAGTTGTGATAACACCAATAAACCAATACTTTTCATTGCAAAGGGGTTAGTCATCTTTGCTGAAGACTCATGATATTCCAACTGATCCCTAATAAAACAGTTACTTGAAAACTACTAAGGACTGAATATAAATAAGGACTAGCCTCACATCTGGGCAAACATATAATACACTTGGGCATTTTCAAGGAAAGGATAACATTTTTTTCAGCATCCTTAGTTGTGCATCCTTAGTCCAGATAAATAAAAGGAAAGGTTTGAAGCTGAGCAGAGAAACAATTAGAGAGGAGAGTCAAAGGCTTACAGAAACAGAAAAACACCACAGGTAGATTAAGAAGTTTTGGTGATTTAAAGATTCATAATGTCATTCTGTAGTGTAAGATGATATCATGAAGTAACTTTATTTTAAACCTACCACATAAACATTGATGTCTTGCTATATTCTACATACATCTCCTTAATGATGATTACTCATAAGAACAGCTAATCTATAGGTGACTGCATTGTTCAGTCCACATTAAGAGCCTCATTAAGAGCCTCCTATGTATGTCTGGAGACTCCGTGTGAGATGCAGTAGAAATAAGCAAAAAAAATGATGTTAGTGTTCTTTTAGTTAGTGTTCCCAAGGAGTCTATGGAACCCAGAGGCACAGCAGAAAAACTAACAGATAACTAAGGCAAGAAAAAATGTAAATCCCTCGTGAGTTGCCAAGAAAGTACTAGTGGGGTTCAAAAGGGAGAGAAAACAAGAGAAACTGAGTGAACTAAATAAGAGCAGGATTAGGGAAGGAGGTGGAGTTGACTTAAGCATATTTATATAGAGAGAATATATTTTTGAAAGGTCTATGCATGGGAATAGTAGATATTAGGCACAATAGAGCAAAAATGCTTGGGATCTGAGAAAACATTTTAGTATCTTTCCATTTTATTATCAACCACAATAATTTGTTGGTTACATCTGATATCTACTAAAATGATTCTGGTTACTCTTTCTTAGTAAGACATTTTACTTAAATTATATTACAGTGAGCCTTGTTTAATACGGCCAACAAGAAATCCATGCTAACTGATGGCTCCACAGGGCTTCCCATGAAAGAAAGAGGAAGGTTATAAAATAAATAATTATTAGAGGATCTTAAAATTTTTTTAAACCATGAAAAAGCTGTTTCAGTACAGATCTGGTATAATTTTCTAAACCTCTTGACTCTGTAACACTGATCTAAAGATTGATGTTCAGAACAATGTCTTTGTGATAACTGTACGTTCCTCTCTCCCAAAGACTCAAGTATCTTTAATATTAAATACACTATCAGAAACATATTTTATTTTATTTTTTTTAAAGAAACATATTTTAGAAATATTTTCAGCAAAGTTTTAAGTAAAAAAAAGTGTTTTAATGAATTTTAGAAAAAAAACAATTCAAAACACACTAGGTCTCAAATATTCTTTTTATCAGTGACGCAATACTGTCACAGCATAAAGCTTCAGTTGCTTCTCAACCCAGGGTAATGATGGGAGACCTGAGGTTCATTTTTAGGGAAGTGGAGCATGGAAATAGTCAAATTTAATCTCCCAGGATTCAATAATAGTTTAGTTTAGTTATGGTAAGCACTTTATATACATTCACTCAATCTTTCCATTAAACCTTTGTAGAAGTACTATTACCATCCCTGCTTTAGAGATGGGAAAGTTGAAGCTTGGAGAGGCTCAATAACTTGTCTAAGGTCAACAGAGAGCGAAGACCCATCCAAGTCTGTTTGACTTCAAAAGACACAACATTAAATGAAGTCATTGTTTTCAGATGTTCTTGCTCCCCATGCATTTTATGTTACTTGGTTTCCAATAGCAGAACTCTCAGACCCAGTTGTTTGGCAATACATTTCAACAATAATAAAGTGGGGTGCTTTTTCCTACAAATATTTTAAACAAGTAGTGCATATTTACTGAGCACATATTATGTGCTAAATGGGGCATATGTATTAATTCTTTTACTTCTCACAGCAACTTGTGAGTTTCGTAGTATAATTATCACCATTTTGCAAAGGAAAAATCTGTCCTCTGTAACTCAGCACTCCGCTTTGGTTCTCCATCTCCATCACTGGATATCCTTTCTCAACTTATTCTACGGGTTCCTCTTACCCTCCTGACCTGTGACTTGTCACTTTTGGAGAGCCCCAGAGTTCAGTCTTCTCTTCTGTCTCACTCTCCCATGGTGCCTCATGGTTTTAAGATTCATCTCTGTGCTGTTGACTTAAAAATTCATATCACTGGGTACCTGGGTGGCTCAGTCATTAAGCATGTGCCTTCAGCTCAGGTCATGATCCCAAGGTCCTGGGATTGAGCCCCGCATTAGGCTCCTTGCTCAGTGGGAAGCCTGCTTTTCCCTCTCTCACTGCCCCTGCTTGTGTTCCCTCACTTGCTCTCTCCCTCTCTGTCAAATAAATAAATAAATAAATAAATAAATAAATAAATAAATAAATAAATAAATAATCTTAAACAAAATTATTCATATCAGCTGCCCTAACCTCTGCAGCAAAATCCAGGCTTACCCAGCTGCTTACTCCACACATCACTTAGATAATAGATAGATACCACAAACATAACATATCCAAAACTAAACTCTTAATTTTCCCCTAAACCTATTCTTCTCACAGTCTTCCTTATCTCAATACATTTTCCTTAAAATTTTAACACAATTTATTCACTTTGATTAATAAAATCTAGTTTCAACAGTTTTCCTAAATAGGGTACTGAATTTGCTGACATTTATATTCTGAGATTAACTGAAAAATATATCTGATTCCAAGGTAAGCTTTATGGTTGTATGCATACACACACCTACACACTTAGAAATACTATGTGTACATTTAATAGTATATAAATAAAATTAATAATTTTATTATATATTATATATTTATTAATATAATTATATATTATATAAAATAAATAGAATTTATATCTATGATTAAAGATACACTCTTCTAAGATATAATGTGTCATACTTTTAATAGTATATAAATAAATAAAAGTACTAAAAGTAAAATCAATGCAATAAGCATGTCCCCCTGGCAAATGAAAAGGTACTTCACATGGTTATTCATTGAGGCAATGTACATTAAACTTAAGGTGAGGTCCTACTACACATCCATCAGAAGAGTTAGCATGAAACAGACTGAGAATACCAGGTGCTGGTGAGGCTGTGAAGCAAGGGAAGCTCTCATATTAGAGAAAATATAACTCATGTTAGTGGAAATATAATATTTAAATTAAAATATGTCCTCAAAGGGGCGTCTATTACTTTCATCAAGTCAGCACCATCTCCTCTGGGGAAGTGCCATTTTCTGTCTCATTCTGTTGGGGCTGTTTAACACCCATTCCTGCCTCCCTTACCAAAAGAGCAAAGAGTATATTATATCCCTGGGCACAGTGACTAGTGTAATGGTCAGCATTTCCTTCAAGCTAAGCCACTAACAATCCTTTAGGGGTGATCCAGTCTCATTTCTTACTCTGGTCACATCAACTTTCAAGATAATGTAGACTTGAGGCTGCTGGGGCCATCATAAGATAAGAAGAGTCTTTTCTAGGCAAGGAGACCAGAGACACAGAATGCCTATGATGTTACTAAACTTGTATTTGAAGCCAGGATACACCTTGGACTCCTGACTTTTGTAGGCTAGTCAATTCCCTCCTGATGCTAGGTGACATTGGGTTTCTGCTATTTGTACTTGAGGGTGTCCTTGTATACTGTTGAGCTATTGCTTCTCATTTTCCCAATTTAAGACCTTAAGTTTTCTATTGCATTTTTTGCATCTATTTAGCTCTATCTAAGAGTGATAGGAAGGTATCTGAAGAGAGGCCTGTAAACTTTGAGTTTTATACATTCTTTCACAAATTTATTTCCTCTAAATACCTTCTAGCTCCTAGTTTCCTTTAAAAATAAATGTCTTTTTATTTTAAATGTTTAATTATTGAAGACGTTAGCATCTTAGTGAGTTCAATAGGGTAAATATCATTATTCTTATTTATTAGAAGGAAAAGATAATACAAAGAAATGAAGTCATTGAGTCTAACTTCAAGGGAGATTGGCAAAAGGTACAAAATAGGCATCGATAATATCTAATGCCTATCTCAACACATTTTCCATTAGGATTTGATGAATGTATTATGTATAAAAAGAACTGATAATTTTGAGGCCAGTACCTGACCTAGAGTCCTAAGGGATATAAAACATGTTTAATTCTCATATTCAACAGAGAAAATATCAGTGTCTTTGGTACCAAAGTTCCAGTTGACTGAATATTTTCCCATTAAAAAACCCTTTTCTGGGGCGCCTGGGTGGCTCAGTTGGTTAAGCAACTGCCTTCGGCTCAGGTCATGATCCTGGAGACCCGGGATCGAGTTCCACATCGGGCTCCCTGCTCGCGGGAAGCCTGCTTCTCCCTCTCTCAGTCCCTCTACTTGTGTTCCCTCTCTAGCTGTGTTTCTCTCTGTCAAATAAATAAATAAAATCTTTAAAAAAAAAAAAACAAAAAACCCTTTTCTGCTCATATCCTGTTTAAAAATTTGATAAAATTAATTTTTTGCCTATCAAATATTAATTTTACAAATGTTAGACTTTTTCTCACAAAAAAACAGTGGTGAACTACTTTTTAATGGTAAACTGACTTACAAAGAATTTGAAATGTTAATTGGGTCTCTTAGAGTAAACAGGCTGTGTTGTATAAGAACTCATTTTATTCCTTTTGAGGAAGAAAATTTCTAAAAGTTGCAAAAGAAAAAGTATTACCAAAAAAGGGAAATGTGTTTTTTGTTATAAAAGAAAGGCTCCCTTAATATCTGATGGACAATTATAAATGAAAGTATCCCCTATTCTAAGGCACCATTTTTACTTCTCTTTCCTCAAACTGTCATTCTTAATTATTTGACCTTATGAACACTAATGCTCTCTTAACCCAATTAGGAGAACAGGAATGGAAAAAAGCAAGAAAGACAAACAGAGAAAAAAAATGACTATAGGAAATACTAGAAAAACATCCAAGTAAGACAATTAGAACGGAGAAACTGAGAGCAGAATATAAAAAAAAGAATTGGGTAGCTGGAAAGGAAAGGAGAAAGAATAGAGGACTGACAGTGAGGAAGAGAGTGCGAGAGAAAAGTTGAGAGACAGTAAGCAAGTGGGTGTAAGAGAGGTGAAAAGAAGAAAAGAGAAAAAAGAATTTAAAAAGAAATTGAAAAATTAAAGAGAAATTGAAAAACCCAAATCAATGTTTGCTCCTTTGTTATATAAAGTTAATAAAATTTAGAATAGTACAACAGATGTAGTATATAGATAAGTATTTTTTCCAAATATAAATGCGTGTCCTTTTATGGTAAGAAGAGCTCTTATGATCTATAAAGAACTACTCAAACTCAACATCCAAAAAGAAGATGAACACATCAAAAAATGGGCAAGAGACATGAAGAGGCACTTCTTCCTAGAAGATATCAAATGGCTAACAGACCCATGAAAAAAATGTTCATCGTCCCTAGCTTCAGGGAAATTAAAAACAAAACCACATTGAGATACCACTTTACACCAGTCAGAATGGCCAAAATTAACAAGACAGGAAACAACAAGTGTTGGAGAGGCTGTGCAGAAAGGGGAACCCTCTTACATTGTTGGTGGGAATGCAAGTTGGTGCAGCTGCTTTGGAAAACAGTGTGGAGATTCCTTAAAAAATTAAAAATAGAGTTACCCTATGACCCTGCAATTGCACTACTGGGTATTTATCCCAAAGGTACAGATGTAGTGAAAACAAGGGCCATATGTACCCCAATGTTCATAGCAGCAATGGCCATAATCGCCAAACTGTGGAAAGAGCCAAGGTGCCCTTCAACA
>PITA01035353.1:0-10604 GCA_004023965.1 Spilogale gracilis
TTTTTTTCCACATTAGCTGAGGTCTAATGTTTGCATGTAATTAAAAAACTTGATTAATATGCTTTGCAATTTTGCTTTTTGTTTTACCATGTATCTGAGATCCTGAGGACAGATTCTTGCTAATACCTCTTTCCAGAGACTTCTCAAAGCCATGAGAAGAGAAATAGAAATTCTTCCAATTATTTCAGGTCATTCTGAAAAGGACAATCTAGCTGGATAGGTAGTGGTTGGATAGGATTTCTTGACACTTTGTTAGGATTAAACATAGTTGTGTGACTTTACTCTGACTATAATGGAGCAGCTTGCACCAGACTTGCCCTCCTGCCTATAACTATAAGGCTAAGCAAAATGTATAATAAGCCACCTATTTTCAAGATCTTTGAGATAAGAGAGAAACATGAGACAGGTCTGTTTGCACAGCCTAATTGGGACACATGCCCCAGGACAGCAAAGGAAGATGGAGCTCAAGCAAAGCATGGTGGCTTCAGTGATCAAAGGAGGCAGATACTAGAATTTGGGATGCAGTGGCTTATATTTGTAAGGTATTGGAAAGCAGGGAACTGTTCTGAAGGGAGCAGCCATGAGGGATATATTTCAAGCTGCTGGCCAAAGGCTAAGGTGCCAACATACAGGGTAAGTCTCTGTGTGTCTAAACAACAGTAGTTGCTGCTGGCCTGAGAGCAGAAGTGAGATACCAGAAGTTGTTGGAGTTTCAAACTAGCCAGAGTGAGGAGACCTTGCAGAGTTCCCCAGGCATTTAGTTAAAACCACAAAAATGCCACGTCTTTGGAGAAAGGACAACATACTATTATATGTCGTATATGATAGGACTAAGGACAAACTAAAGATAGTTTCAAAGAATAAAACCAAGTCTAACATGATTAAAAAGAGCCACCAGTAATTTAACTGGCACCCACAGTAGTCTCAACAGTCTTTAAAGGAGTCAACATAATTGATATTCCATACAATGTCCAACATATAATAAAAAATGAACTGTTCTACTTAAGAAATTCAATAAAAAGGAAAACTCAAAAATGGGCAAAAGAGTTGAACAGACACTTTGCAAAGAATATGCTTGGAAGACCAATCAACACTTAGAGGTATACTTATTATAACTGGTCATCAGGAAAATGCAAAATAATATCACAGTGAAATACCATTTTATACCAAGTAGAATGACTAAAATTTAAAAGACTGTAAATAGGGGTACCTGGGTGGCTCAGTGGGTTAAAGCCTCTGCCTTTGACTCAGGGCCCTCTGCTCGGCAGGGAGCCTGCTTCCTCCTCTCTCTTTGCCTGTCTGTCTGCCTACTTGTGATCTCTCTCTCTCTGTCAAATAAATAAGTAAAATCTTAAAAAAAAGACTGTAAATAGGTGCCTGGATGGCTCACTTGGTTAAGTGACTGCCTTCTGCTCGGGTCACAGTCTTGGAGTCCCAGGATCAAGTCCCGCATCAGGCTCCACCCTCTCCCTGACACTGAACTGCTTCATGGCATGCTCATTTTTTCCCCTATGCTTTTTTGTAAGATGCTTTAAAAAAACAAAACAACAACAAAAAAACCTAAGAAAAAACTCTGCATCACGTTTCTTGTCAACTTGGCCAAATCCTAAGTGTGTTTTAATTCTCAGAACAAAGGTCATTTCATTGAAGAATTATGTAATCCTCTCTTCACCTAGGCAAAAAGTTAAATATGCTTTTATGTATACCCATTATAACATCTTGTATGTATCTCTTCTAATCAGCTAGTGTTTTGTATCAGACTTTGCTTATTTATCTGCCCTCATGCTGAATTCTGAGTGGCATGAGAATGAATCTGTATTATATCCTTTTTTCAGTAGCACCTATATAATTTCACAAATATAGTATCTATAGCTAGAAAATGTATATATCAAATTTTCATTTCATTTAGGTAGTTTGTTTCTGATTGGGGAACTAACCATTTCTGTTCAGGACACACTTTGAAAAACATTTTATGTCAGGACACACTTTAAAAAACATCTTACAAGTAATGAAAAATTTATCAGACCCTTAACTAGAGAAAATATTTGAAAATACACTGATGGAAAAGAAAGATTTTCTGAGAGTAGGGAATAGGGGAAGATTACTTTTTTAGGTTACTGCATTATTTCCTTTCCTCAAGAATTAAAAAAAAATTTTTGTGTGTGAAAAATAATCAGCTAGATTATATCTGGAGGCCAATTATGTAGATGCCAACAGATCATGCTCACCTCAACCAAGTGTTTGATTTCAGAGGGTACAGTAGGAGCCAAGTTACTGAGGAAGAATTTCTATTGCTGGACAGTATCTTGTTTTATGGGCTTTGTGTATACAAAGTTATTGATTTCTTTAAGGAGGATTTTTGATTCCCTATAATATCATTATATTACAATTGCAATGAAAAACTAAACTAAAACTTTCCAGTGACTCCTCTGTTCCTTTAGACTTACTTTAACAAACTCACATATTTTAAAATATAGAGGAAAGAAATGTAGGTTTAAACTGGAAAAGTCTAATTTAGAGATGGTTAATATGTATCTGGAGGCTGCAATAGATCTCACTGGGGCCTTTGTCAGGCACACCTGGTCTGTCTCACTACTCTTTCCTATTAGGTGCAGACTCATGTTCAAAATTCTTCCTAACACAGACCTCCAGGCAGCTACCATCAGCCACTGTCCAGTGAAAAACTGGAAAAAAACCCCTTTGTCATGCGAGGAAATTGTAGAGAAGCTAATTATTTCTTTACTTTAGCAGTGAATTATATAACTCATGATTTGCAGTCGCTGTAGAGTTAAGTGCTGGGCAGCATAAACTGTATTAAACTTGCTGACTCTGGGTCAAGGCTACCTGGTTTCAGTTCTAGCCTGTGACTTATGGATAGTGTGACCTTGAAATTACTTAACTTTATCCACAACATTGGGACTAATAATAACACCTACCTCATAGGACTGCTGAAGGAACTTTATAAATTAGTATCTCTAAATAGAGGGGAATTATTTCCAATAGTAAGCACTGAGAAAGTGTTTTTTAAATAGATTGACAGTTCTAGCTTTTAAGACCTAAGTAATGGGTTCCCTGAAGATAACTAAACTTGGATTGAAAAAAAAAGACAATAAGACAAGGTGATAAGTATTTTTTATAGAGCCCATGTAAATATATATCTTATGAATATACCTTAAAATCATTTTGCAAATTTAATTCCAAAGGAATATCATCAGATGACAGAAATCCAGATATTTTAGTAAAAATAATTAAAATACTGAAGAGACTAACATCTAAAAATGACACTTGAAAGCTAAATACTTTTGCAAAGAGTTGCATCTAGTGGGTAAATGAACAAAGGAAATGTTGTGAAATTGAACTAAGGGAAAACATAAAATGTCAGGAAGGAATACAGCTAGGTGATTTATTGGGCTATGTGGTTGGATCCACTCTTTAAGCAGGAAAGAATCCTCTAACGTTTAATAGATGTGTTGTAATGATGGCATGGGAGTAATTTAGAAGTAAGATATTTTCCTTCTGGTAATAATGTGTTTCCCAGCTCAGGTGCTCAGTAAGTATTTGAATGTTTAGTGACTATATTTGGAAGGGCCTCTGAGTTCATATATGGCCACTGAGCAAAAGTAGACTGACTGAATGAATTTAGCAGTCAGAGTGCTTTGAAAAAGGAATTTGATTTTTTTTTTCTAATTCAGTTTGGTTAATTTGGGGTCTCTTAGGAATTTGGGTGTCTAAAGGGGTTACCATAATAGTTATAAGAATTACAAAGGCATATTTTAAAATTCAAAATTAGAATGAAAACACTATAGAAAGAACAGCTATGAAAATGAATCATAGACATGCCTTATATTGGCAGCCTTCAAGGAGTCTAAGAAAATGTTAAACAGAATGTTATGGAAACATTTTTCAGTAATAGAAATTTTGAAGTTTTTGGTCCATGGATGGGATGAAAATTTGATTTTTTTTTACAGTGTCAGTGTAAGGTGCTGGAGCCTATTTGATTGTTAATACACTGTTAAAGATTATGCCCCTTTAGAACATGTGGTCTTAACCCCATTATTGATTTATTGATCTGTGCATAGCCTTTGGGGGACACTTGTTTTAATAAATAAACACATATTTCAGGAAGTACATTTTATGATTGATTTTAAGCATAGGCCAAGTGGCCTTGACCATGGATTATTTTGAATTGTAAATGTACATGTCCTCAAGTGTTTGTCATTATTTTCACTAATGGTAGAATTAGCTTTTTTAAGTGAGTTATTGTAATGGACTTAAAATAGCCTTTTTAATGTTAGGACCTTGAAGTCCTTAAATCTATTGGCTTTTCTCCTACCTGTGAGTGAGGTTTTTCTTTCAGAAAAGAATCAATTCTTCAACCTACTAAAGGCTTTAAAATACTATAAATTATTGTCCTAATCGATGTAAGAACCTGGGTTCCCGTATTAGTTCTGATCCTCTGAGAAACAAAGGCCAAGACAGCAGTAGACATATGAGTGTTCTAAGGGGAAATCATTGTAGAGGAAAATGAGGAGGGAAGGGAGCTAGGAGAGGCTGGGAGACCATTAGAATGCGATGCCATGTAGCTCTGACCCTGAGGGAGAGAAGTAAAGCCTGAAGATTGGGTGCAAGAGGCTGAGACTGCCGTACTGTTCTGATAAATTTGATCAAGGCTCATAGGAAGTACACTGGCAAAAGCTTCCCCATCTCTCAGGAGCAGGCCTGTTGCTCTCTCCGCAATACTGGTGCGGGGGAAGGATAACTGGACCAGCCTGTTATCCTCCGGGGACTGAGCGAGATGGTAAGTGTCAGCGGCCTGGCCACCCCCACTGAAACCGGGAAAGAAACCACACGGAGCCGAGAGTTGAGTCAGCCATGAAGGCGCAGCAATCTCACCTTTATTGTATCAGAGACACAGTTATATAGGGAGGAAAGGAGGGAGTAAAAGAAGTAGCAGGGGCCAATAGGAGCTCATTAGTGGCTATCACTAAGACCTTAGGCAGATTTCAGGCCGGACTGCTGGGTGGGGCTAAGTTCGCCAGTCTGCACACGGGCAAAGAGCCGAGCGCAGGAAGATTCAGCTAGGTCACGTATGCGGAAGTATTCCGGAGAAGCCCAAGAGGCCACCCCAGCGGACTTCCACTAATGGCCGCAAACTAGCGGGCGCCAGGAGGTCCCAGCACAGGCCTGCCTTCTTAGGCTTGCCTTGTGCCATCACTGGCTGGGAGCATCGCTAGAAGGTGGTCTCCATGCAAAAGTGGTGATGGATTTCAGAGCATAGTAGCTGGAGCTGTAGGTCAATTATGCTCTCCATAGGGGGGATCTGAGAGGCATGTCTTCATGGTCACCATTATCTTTACCAAGGATGATTAGACTTATTATTTAAGTCTGTTTCATCCTTATGAAATCAGGACAATTAACATTTGTTCATCAGTTATTGTATATTAGGCACTTTTGTGTATATAATGCTTGTTCACCTTTATGGCAGATATAAATGTGTCCATAGTAATGATAAAAAGTTGAAGCCTGGGCTGCTTAATAATGGGACCCAGAATGCAGAGTTAATAATTGGAGGGAGGTTTGTATCCAGGTTTCTTAGACTTCAAATTGCCAGCTTTTGCTGTGAAATTATACTGCCTATATTATCATTTGAATAGGTTCTGGGATGTAGAAATGTTAAATGACAGGTCAGAAATCACAGACGCGGTTGACTTACTAAACAGTGACAGAACAACATTTATACTGCCTTGTCCTATTCAGGCCTGCCCTCTTTGGGTAATACCTCTGGCTTTTACTTTCCATTTTTTGTTAAAACTTTTCCGAGAATGGTTTTTCTGAGAATATTGCCCTCTCCTGTTATCAAGGAAATGATCTCTGCTAATGTGACAGGTGTTAATGGATACACTCCATTTCCAGACAAAAGGTTTAGTGGTTTTTTTATTTTTATCTGAGAAGCTTTTGTACATGGAGAGGCACATTCATGATTATTTGTTCTTTGTTTAATGCTCAATGTATTAAATATATAAATGTAATAAAGCATTTAAAAACATTTTTGTTAAAAAGTTAAAATATAATTATGAAATTATTACCCTTGATTCATTACCTTAAATAGAAGGCAAAGGACAAACACAGTTATCATTCAGCTAATTACTTTATTTCTATGCAAAACAATTCTGTGATTTAATCAATTTTCAGTAGTTCTCTTAGTTCTCTGTTTACATATCTTTCCAATCTTATAGCTATACTTATTTTGATACAAAGGTTTGGAGATATTACTTTGATACATTTATAGAGTTGTAGTCTTTTTCTTTTTTTTAAGATTTTATTTATTTATTTGACAGAGAGAGAGATCACAAATAGGCAGAGGGGCAGGCAGAGAAAGAAGGGGAAGCAGGCTCCCTGTTGAGCAGAGAGCCCCAGGCTGGGCTCGATCCCAGGAGCCTGAGATCATGACCTGAGCCAAAGGCAGAGGCTTAACCCACTGAGCCACCGAGGCACCCCAAGAGTCTTCTTAATTGACTCCAAAGAATAAAAGATTTCTTCTCTGAACAGTCAGGTTTTGTATTCTTGGTTGAGACCTAGATCTGCCTTGTTTCTCCCAAGGTGATTCAAAATTGAGCTATTGATCTTCAAATGGAGCTTCTTTTTGAGTTGTTAAAATTTCTCTGTTAGGTCAATAATACTTTTTGTTTTTAAGTCAATATCTTTGATATAGGTTTTAGTTGTTTGGGATCTGTTATCTTCTTTGTTTTGTTATGCTATGCTGATTTATTAAAAACATGTAACATCAATTGTTGTGCCAATTAATTTTTCTTTTATTTCATAGGGTATTAAGGATTGACTCGGTTGACTTAGTCCTTGTTTATAGTACATGTATTTCATTAGTCACTTTGAACACATGGTTGAAGCTTTGTCATTGGCCTGATTGTATTGAACATCTTTTTTTTATTTTTACTGCCTGTTAACAGAACTGATCAGTCCTCTCTATTTGGTAAATTCCTACCTTTTTAAAAAACTGTGATTTATTCACTATTACTTTTTCTTTTCTCCTTATGCAGAGAAAAGGAAACAGAAGTCCATATTTTAGAAATGTCTAATTGACAGAATAAATAAATCACACATATACACAAATACACACATGACCTTCCTCTGTTTGTTAAGAAAAAGTCATCCTAACTTATTCACTTGTGTTTTTTCTACAACTATTTATCTATGCAGTTTATATTAATTTTGCTCATTTGAACATCATCATGTACTACAGGATTTCCGTCCTTTTGCAGATTCATCTTGTTCTAGAACTTATACCAAAAGGTATACATGGTCATTATTGCTGAAAGAATCACATTTTCTTTAAAGATTTTATTTATTTATTTATTTATTTATGGAGAGAGAGTGTGTGTGTGAGCAGGAGAAGGGGCAGGAGGAGAGAGAGAATTTCAAGCAGACTCATGCTGAGCCCAGAGCTGGATGCAAGGCTTGATCTCATAACCCTGAGATCATGATCCAAGCCAAAATCAAGAGTCCCAATGCTTGACGAACTGAGCCACCTAGGCACCCCTGGCTGGAAGAATCACTTTAAGTTGACTCCATTGCCTTTATAACCATGACTCATTCTGTCTATTTAACATCACTAGAATATTCTAAACTTGCTATGGAATCCATTACCCTCCACTGAATCCTGGTTTCTTTTAGTGGAGAATGCTGTGAGTGAATAGATCCACAAAAGAATACATAGAGGATTTAAGGAAAATCAAAAGTAATACTGATGCTAATATTGAGCCAATTTCAGTTACAGAACTTAAAATTTTTTCTCTATGAGTTTTTTTAAAAGATTTTATTTATTAGAGCAAGCGAGTATGTGTATGAGAGAGAGAGAGAGAGATCACAAGCGGGGAGGCCGGGTAGAGAGAGAGGGGGAGAAGCAGACTCTCCACTGAGAAGGGAGCCCAATGTGGGACGCCATTGCGGGAGTGTGGGACCCTGACCTCAGCTGCTTAATTGACTGAGCCACCCAGGTGCCTGATGGTTATGAGTTTTATTGATCTTTTAAATTAGCTTGCTTTTTGGATAATATTTCCATTTACACTTGATTCTTATCTTGAGTGAATAGTTACATTTTTCTTATGGCCCTCTGCCTTAAAATGAAGGTGGAATTCTGATGTTAGGAGTTTGAACAGTAATGCTTCACACAGGCCTCTTAAGTTAAACTATCAACATCACTCAACCATAGATAATAATTTCAGTATCACTGCAGACTTAATGCATAGGATAGAATGGAAGCTTCTTTTTCCTCCAGATCATGTTATATTGGTAGCTGTCTACTCCACAGATAATATACTATATGTTAAAGCCACCACAGTAGGGATTTTAACTATACAGAGGTTTTCAAAATTTCCTGCAATAGGCAGAGACATTTTTCAGTTTGGAGTCTTGGAAATTGTCAGTGCTTGCATATTAATATGTCTTCTTCTGGTTAGTTTTGTTTATTGGTAAACAATGTCGGGTGGAAATAGAAGATAGGGTGTGTGAGGATATGGAAAAATTTGTGACTAGAACTTACAAAGGGATACTAAGAAGATTAAAGAGATGATTCCTAATTGCAGATGGTGGACTAGTAAGGGCCTAAATGATCAAATAGAAAGGAGCTGGAAAGAAAGATGAGTTAGACAATCAGAAAGAATAAAAAGAACAGCAATATGCTCTAGGGGCTCTCAATTCTTAATCAAAAGTTGTAATGAATAAACTGCTAAAACAATTGGAAATGATCAAAAAAGCCAAATGGTCTCCATAAATATTTTTTTCCAGCATTACATCTAAAACTTACCTAATTAGTTACCATCAACTTTCTTTAAAATACAATTGCATATACAAGCAGTTCCTGATTTTTAGAGGTTTGACCTTCTTAAAACCTACATTTTCACATATCAAACATGGTAACCTCTTTTGTAAGCTCAATTTGGACACTTATATGGCAACTGAAAAAAAAAATATTTTAAGATATTAGGTACTACTGCTAGCCTTGTCTTTAAAACTCATTTTTTTTTTCAGATTGCGTGTGTTTGCACAACCGTTTGAATTTTATTTATTTATTTATTTATTTATTTATTTATTTATTAGAGAGAGAGTGAGAGAGAGAGCATGAGAGTGGAGGTCACAGGGAGAAGCAGACATCCAGTGGAGCTCGAGCCTGATGTGGGACTCGATATTGGGACTCCAGGATCATGACCTGACCGAAGGAAGTTGCTTAACCAACTGAGCCACCCAGGTGCCCCTGTTTGAATTGTAAATTGCATTTACCTTACTTCAGATTAGAAATAAGTAAACTTGATAATGCCACTTTTCATAAGAATAAGCCACATCGGGCACCTGGGCGGCTCATCAGTTAAGCATCTGCCTTCAGCTCAGGTCATGATCCCAGGGTCCTGGATAGAGCCCTGCACTGGGCTCCCTGATCAGCAGGGAGCCTGATTCTCCCTGTCACTCTGCCTGCTGTTCACCCTGCTTGAGCCCTCTCTCTCTGTCAAATAAATAAAATATTAAAAAAAAAAAAAGAATAGGCCTCATAGTGGGAGAGGGTAGGAAATCATCAGCCATGTTGAAAGAATAGAAAATCTTTAGCCCCACTGGACCGAAATTAAGAAAGAACGAGTGGCCCCCTGCTTGTGTTTCCTCTCTAGCTGTGTTTCTCTCTGTCGAATGAATACATAAATTAAAAAAAAAAAAGAAGGAAATGTTTGAAAAAAACACAACAAAATGCCAGAAATACATTGTCAAATAATGTGAATAAAAGAAACACTTATTTAGGAGTTTCATAATTTTTTTTAGCTCTTTTTTAGAAAGAATCTTTCTTTTACATGGAAACTGATGATTGAACTATGCACCTTTACACAGATGCTTTTAGTACATAATTTCTGAAAGCAAGGAATTGCCCATACCGAACAAGGAACTTACAGTCTCATGGTCCCAAGAAAATAAACACTTTATCACATTTTCTCTGTAATAAATAGCACATAGAATGTGCTCAGTTAGTATTTTTACAAAAATAAGTGAACAAAGTGAATAACCATAATTTCTCCTACTAAAGTTACTGCAAGTTAAAAATCAAGTAGCCAAGTGAATCGGGACCCTAGTCTCTTACCATCCAAACTAGATATTCTGAGCCTTCTAAGAGTGTTAATAGTTTTAGTCTGACTCATTGAGTTGGGGGGGCCTCAGGCCTCCTTTTTTTTTTTGTTTTTTTCAGCATTACTATTCTTCATTATTTTCCTGATACTTCATATAATGGTTGTCACTAATTTATTTTTAAAAGAAAATATAACGACATATTTTATCTTCAAAGTGTCATTACTTTCTCCATTTTCTTTCATTTTTTTATTGTTACTTAAATTTTTTTTCCAGTGTTCCAAGATTCATTCCCCATTCCCCACACCCAGTGCTCCATGCAATAGGTGCCCTCAGTACCCACCACAAGGCTCTCCCATCCCTCCATCCCCCTCCCTCCAAGTCCCTCAGTTTGTTTCTGTGTCCAAAGTCTCTGTTGTTTCCTTTTTTTCCCCTAGATTACCCTACTTCCCATTTACTTTCCTTCTCCCACTGTCCTCGAGGTT
>PITA01035354.1:0-10613 GCA_004023965.1 Spilogale gracilis
GGCTCCAGGAGCCAGCCTGCCACTAGGGGTCCGGGCAGAGGACATCCTGCCGACGGCCCTCATCCTAGGCCGCACTCAGTTGGCTGGCGAGGGCTCCCTCGCCGGCTTTTCTTTCTCCATTCAGGGAAAGGGGGTGAGTCCATGCTTCTGTCCTATGGTCTTTTTATTTATTTACTTCTTTTTAGATTTTCAGATTTACATTACGGGGTTCTTTGTTCGCTCTTGGCTTTGTCAGGGCCTGTCCTGGTTTTCTTGTGGCTGTATATATGCTCATAGTTCTGGGGTGCACTTTCCCTGTAAGTTTTGGTTTCATCAGTGAGAAATTTGTATTTTGAGACCACATTCTGGGAGCAAAGGTGTTTATGGCTACTGTGCCGCAGAGTCTCCCAGGCCTTCCAGAACGTTCAGGGGAACGAAGGGTTGTTCTCACAGGCAGTCCTGTCTGCTGATGGTTTTCACCCCGGTGCTCAGCGGCTGCTCTGCCCCTCACAGCTCCCATTCTAGGCAGTCTCCATTTGTTGGAAGTCTGTCCTTTAGAATTTCCTTGTTTGTGTTCTGTTTTGGGGGTAAGCTTTCTCAGTTTCTGTCATCTCAGTGTAGTTTCATTTTAGTCTCGTTTTAGGCAGATATTTTTACAGGGCATAGAGTTCTTTGACACTTATTTTCTCTCCGTATATCAAATAATTCCACATCTTGTGGCTTTTGGCATTGCTTTCAAGAAGGCTGCTGCCAATCTGAGTGCTTCTGTTGTAGGGAAGTTTCTCTCTCCTCCCTGTCTGCTTTTGGGGGTTCTCTTTGCTTAAGGCTTTGCAGATTTGTGAACATGTGTGCACAGAGTGAATTTCCTTCTGTCCGCTTTTCCTGGGAGCCCATGATCTTCTGAAACTCGGGTGTTGGCACCTTTCATTCTGATGACTTCACAGCCACCCCGTACCCAGAGGTGGGCCCCGTTCCCCGCTGCACGTGGACCTCACTGAAACTGTGCTGGGCCCCTGCACTGTTTCACGCTTTCCCCGTTAACCCTGCGTTGGTCTGTTGGAGCCCTTCGTCTGTGTGCTTACACTGCAGTCCGTTTCCGGGGCTCCGTCTTCTAGTTCACACACTCCTCGTTCAGCTCTGTCTAGTCTTGGGAAGCCTTTCCATTTCTGCTTAAGTTCTAATAGGACATTAGACATTAAACTTAAAAAGAAACAATCCTGATAGTTCGCTGTCGTCCCGGCTGTCCTCATCTCATGTTTCAGTTCTCTTGACACCCAGAATCCTCGTTCTGCTTCAGCTGCCGTTCATTCCCGTCACGTGCCTGTTTCCCAAGGTATTTTAAAAATTTTGACAATGAATTATTTCCCTTTGGAGATTTAACTATGTAAAATCTTTGAAGCTTTGGGTGAAGTTGGGTTTTTGGGATTTTTTTCCAGAGATTATTTGGGTTTGCTTCTTTTGAGCATTTAGGGGCCCTGGTGGTTGAGGTTATCCAAAATCCTGGCTGACGGTTTTTATATCCCACCCAGGTAGCATGACTTTGCACATCCAGGGCAAGACCAGCTTTTCCCTCTCTCCACTCGCTCCCTCAGGGTTAGAGACAGGGAGTTGCTTCTGTTGGATTCCCCGCCTCACCTGAGGCCCTGTCCCCAGATGTTCCAGCCACGTGTGGCCCTGCTCAGGGTTCCTGCGGTTCCGGGGAAGGCTGGCTCTTCCCGTTCCCGTGGTTGGTTCCCAACTTCAGTGTGTGGTCTGAGCGTCCTCCGCTTCTGTACTTGCTCGTCCTGGTCTGGGAGATGGCACCCTGCTCCCAGCAGCTCCCGCGGCTTGCATCGTGGGGGGGGGGGGGCAGGGCCTAGGTCTGCAGGGCGCAGGACGCCTCGTCGTTGGTGGCCTGTCCACTCCTGCAGACACGATGTCCTTGTTTCGCCGAGGTGTGTAGCAGTGTTGGTTCCGAGTCGTAACACTGAGCAGTATGATGGAATGCTTCGGGGAGCGTGAACTGCACTGAGTCACAGCGTCCGAATGGCATGAGCTGACGGTTCTGGAGGAAACAGAGGATGTAGCCGCGCGCCTGCTGCCACATGTGGGCATTTTCAGTGATGAACTGCTCTACTCAGTAGGTGGGCAATGTTAAGTTCACCTAAGAATCGCAGGTAATTCCGGAAATTTATAGGTCAGTGAGAGGCACGGCAGTTCCTGGTGTCTCTGCAAAACTTGGACGTCCAGCTTCGCTCTGTGATGGAGGGTTCCTGTGGATGAAAGTGTTACGGACACACGAGTGGAGAGTGGGGCTGGAGGAGTCGTGAGCATTCCTCACAGGGGCTCTCCTCCAGGCTTGTTGTAGGTGGTGGGAGATGGCGTCAGGGGAAAGAGGAAGTGGCTGATGTGTGAGAAACTGACAGGACAGCTCTTCCAGGGCCGTGGGCACAAGCCCCAGGGCTGCTGGGGAGCAAGACCCCGAGTCCTCTTTGAACTGAAGCATCAGGAGGGCGTGAAAAGCTGCGGCCATCTTGCCGTGCCTGTGCGCTCCCTGAGCTGGGCTGGGCGGGCCGGTCAGTGTGTGCGCAAGATCAGCAGGGCAGCGAGCGGGAGGTCGGGGTGTTTTGGGGGGATGCCTGGATGGGCCACGGAGCTGCTCTGGCTTCGTCCCCTCACAGGTCTCTGGAAGAGGGGAGGCGCAGCAGGTGCATGGGCGGAGCCAGGAGCAGGTGTCCTGATTTCCGGTAGGTGTTCTTCACCACACGGCCTCGCATTCTGCAGCTGAAGTCAGCCCGCAGGGAAGATTGGGTGTTGATACTCAGATTAAGGTGGATCTTGAAAACCTGAGCAGGAGAAAGATGGCAGAGCTGGGTGACAGCCCCCTGAGGCACTGTCTGTGGTCACGGCTGGCCTGGCTGCCCCCTGGGCATCAGGGAACGAGATGCCGCTAGCTCGTTTGTGGGACTGGCTCTGGTTGTGGGAAGCTCTTACTGTGGTGAGGAATAAGCAGCACACGCCTCCATCTGAACATTTGGTTTCACATTGTGCTCTCAGAGAAAGCAGAGATTCTGTGCTTCCCAGACTAGGGTAACGCCATGTATGCGACCTGCAAGGAAGGAAGCGCGGCCTTACAACCACTCAGCAGCTCCTAAACTTGGACCTCCTCTCTACCCTGGGGACAGCTCGGAGGGATTGTGGCCCATGTAAAGCATTGTGATGGCTTTTCGTTGGCACCCATGCGAAGTACGAGCTCTTCAGCTGGGCCCCAGGGCTCCAGATCTCACCCTGTCCCGCACAGCGGCTCCAGCTCTCCCAAGCTAGACCCCAGCCCAACCTTTGGTGGCTCAGGGCGCCCAGGCTTCACTCCCACCTTCTGCTAGCGGGTGTTTTCTTCCTCGGTCCCTTGGACTCTGCTCAGGCTTCAAGTCTCCTCGTCATTTTTTAGGGCACCATCCCCGAATCCTTCATCCTGACCACCTATTAGCAAATCACTAAGCAGACCCTCTGAAAGGTGCTTGCTCCTTTGCTCTCCTATGGGATGTTGTTTTTGCCCCATAAGGTGCACTTCACCATAAGATCTATATATCCTCATCGTCTTGATGTCAGTGCTCACTGGTCTCTAGGCTTCAAAAAGGGAATGGGGGCTTTCAGATGGCTGAGGACAGTGGTGCCGTCCTCCATCCCTGTCCCCCAACATCTCCCCCAAAACAACTCAGAAGAACTAGAGGGTGAAACTCAACTTTATGAAAACTAGGCCTTTGGCATAAAGACACAGTGTGCCCAACCCTGAAGACAAAGAACCCGAATCCCTCCGTGTGGTGTGTGATGTTCCCTCCCTGTTCCCTCCCCCCTGCAAGGTTCTGCAAAGGCAGACCAGGAAAGACCACAGGGACACAAGAAGGGAGCCGGTGATGGGGCCTTCGGCTTCCTTGCAGGAAGGCCAGAAAATACGGAAGCAAGAGTTCAGGGAGAGCCGAGCCCGAGCTACAGGTAGTGGGCTTAGTGGGTATAAGTGAGTAGTGAGTGAAAAAGAAGCAAAAGGGAGAGCTTAGGGTCTTGTAAGAGAAAGAGATCCCCCAAATTTGAGATGACTAACCCTCACTACCAAACAAACCATCCACGAAAGCAGGGGTTGCCGGATACAGGCCCCCGAGCCTGTTGCCTCTCTCACAAGGAAAATTTTAGGGGAACTTGGCCCCAGGCATCTGTTTGGATGAATTCTGTGCAGTGAAAACACCAACGTTTTTAAAACATGGAGTCGCCCACGTTGATGTTAACGTTTATGTGGGAACACAAACATGAAGCAGAGCTAGGAAACAGCTGCTGCCAGCTGGAGAAGAGACCAGGAGACCTGGTCTGAACAGGGCGAAGAGCCTAGAAGGAGAACCGAGCACACGCAGAGACACAGGGAGTCGTCCCTACGACCGGTCAGCCGAGGCACGATGGGCTTTGAGATGAGTGGCTTTGGAACAGCAGTAGCCATTGGAACAAGGTTAAGATTCAAGCTGTACTTGACCCCATATAGAGGAATGAGCTGCAGGCGGGTCAGGGGTCCAAAGGGAGAAGGTGAACCCTTACACACACACAAAGAAACCCGCATTAATTCCTGTGATGGCAGCGTAGGGAAGGCTTTCTAGCTGGGGAAAGCGCAGAGCGTGGGTGCAGGGGCAGGGAGGAGAGGCGGATGGACGGTCCACACACCGAGTGATATGAAAATGGGCCTTAGAATATGAAACGTGTTGAAGCTCATCACTGGAGAAGTCATTCTTCACTTAGCAGACCGTAGAAGGGGGACCACAAGCCCTGCGGGTGAGGCCATGGGGGGCTGCAGACTGGCATCCCTCTCTGGGCGGGGTTCCACACATGCTGGAGACTCCACCTCCGGGCACGGACCCTGAGACTCACCTGCAGAGAACACACACGCGCTCCAGGTCGCTGGGGCAGCCCTGCGGGCGGCCGGCAGACAATAAGGTGTCGTTGCCAGATGCTAGGGTCAGTCTTGGAAGGGGTGTTGGGGAACAGCCGAACGGTCTCGAAGGCCCTCCCCAGAAGATACTTACTAGTTACAGAGGGGAAAATGGCAGCTTTTGAGTGTAGAAATGACTCTGCCTTAATCAAGGGTTCGAAATGATCATCCCGGTGAGCCCATGTATTGGCCCAGCTGGTCAGGTGCCTAGGAGGACACTCATCGCTTCTGTCCTCTTCCTCATAGAAATGCGTTGTGTTAGTCGGAGGGTAGTTCAATGTCAGAGAGACCCGAGCTGAGGGACATTCTGCAGGCTAACTGCCGCGTGTTTCTCAGAACCGTGAAGCTCATGCATGACCCAGACTGAGGGCCTGCCACGACTGGGGGCAGACGAGGAGTGGTGAGGACCCAGGACTGCGTGCCCAACCGTGTGCCCGGCCACGGAAGCTCAAGCAGGGTCAGTGGGCGTGCTTATTAGCGCATTCCTGATTTCAGGCCGTGCGTGGTCGGTGGGCACGACACTACTAACCTTGGGATGCCGTGTGAGGTGAGGTGGGAGTTCTGTGCTGAGTGTTTAAAATGACTTTGGAAAAAAAGGTAGAAAAGGGAAAGAAAGCAGGAATCCCGTCCACTTAGAGCTGTGCTTTGTACAACGTCTGACCATAGCAGCTGTTCCTGTTTTCTAACTCAAGATATGGACACTTAAAAAAAATGCCCGAAGAGGGTGGATCGAGTCATGGGCTGGGAATCCGGAAGAATGTTTGAGTCACCACGGTCCTGGCATCACGAGGTTCAGTGACTCCTGCTCTGATGGATTGGAATCTTCCAGACACGTTTTCTGCTTGCGTGTGTCATCTCTGCCGTCTGCTTCCACACTCACACTCTGTGGTTTTACTGCCGCTCGGCTGGGGCAGTTTCTCGTTATTGCTTCCCTCCAGCAGTGGCTTCGTGCACCCCCAGCACCTTCCTCCCTCGCTTCCTGAGAACCGGCCTGTGCGCCCTCTCGCGACTGTCCATCTTCTCCTCTTTCCCTGGATGAGTTGGTGGTCTCAATGAGTCAATGACAGGAAGGAGCCGTGAGGACCCGTTTCGCGCAGGAAGAGCCATCCCCACCCCCCTCGAGGCCCAGCACCAGCAGGTGCACATCACCCACGACCTGGCTTTCCTACCTTGATTTATTTATCTACTTATTTTTACCAGAGTTCAGATTTGTGGGGGGGGAGTGGAGTGGTTAATGATGTTATCATAGGTTTTATTTCCTTTTCCCTCGTTTAGGGCTGAGGAATATTAAGATTCCTTTATAAGGAGAGCCTGGGTGGCTCAGTGGGTTAAGCCTCTGCCTTCGGCTCACATCATGATCTCTCTTTTCTCTCTCAAATAAATAAATAAAATCTTTTAAAAAAAGATTCCTTTATAAACTCACTAAATGCATTTACAATTAAGGAGTTCTCGCATTTTTTCTCCCTTTTATTTCTCTTTGCCTAATATTTGAGTCTGCAGGTTATTAATTTTTGCTGTGGTGAAATGACGTATTTATTAAGTCCTGTTTTGAAAAAGGTAGTGTTGCCGAGTCAGTCCTGGGGAGCTCATCTGCGTGTGCTCCCCCTTTCCTCCCTTCTCTTGCAGCAGTCTCCCGGCGTGTGGGGGGAAGCTCTTAGCCCTGAGGCTGTGGGGATGGGAAGGGACAAAGCTGCTGTTTTCCCCAAACCGTCCTGGAGTAAAGGCCTCCGGTTATTCTTGGTGGGAGTGTCCCCCGGCTTGTCCCTGTGCTTCACCTTCGGGTGCTGGCTGCCATCGAGTGCTGTGCACCTCCAGGCCAGCGTCTGCCCCCACGGTGCTCAGCAGGGGGGGGTTCTCACCCTGCAGTGCCCTCCTTCCCGGGCCGCTGCTGCAGGAGACGACCGCCCTCCAGTGGAGGTGCTTCCGAGCTGAGTTCACAGCTTTGTCTTCCAGCCCCGTTGCACAGCTGGCTTTCTCCCTCTCCAGGGAACGTGCCTCCTTTCTGAGGCTCGGTCTCCATGTCCTGTCTGACGGCTCAGGGGTCCCTGTCCTTTCCCTCATGAGAAGTAGATTGAAGTCCCATGATTATTCCAGACGGAGCTCCCAGTGGTGAACGATGGGCCCAGTGGACGCAGGTCCTGGCTCCCCACTCTGTACCAGGCACGCAGTGCCCCTCCTTGGACCGTCTGCCCGTGTCACCCGGCTCTGGCACGGATGGTAAAGTAGTGGCCCAGTAAGTATGTGATGAGTGAGTCCTTGCCGGCCCAGTGTTGGGCGCGGCTCAGGTGCCCGAGCAGCGTCTCTAAACGTCTTCTGAGCCCGCGATCTGGAGGAGAATTGCATGGTGCCATGTCCCTAAAGTTCAGAACAGCGTCTGTAAGGTTAAATAGGGGCTGCACAGGTATTAGTTGGGTGAACTGCTGGCTCAGTCAGCGGAAGAAATCGTTCAGGGTGCGTGCCGCCCCCTGAGGGCTTTAATTGGCGATGTAGCAACAGCTCGCTTCCCCTGGGGATGGTCTTGGTTCTCAAGTCCGCGTCACACCGCGTGGGGGGAGCAGCGGCGTCCTCACCGTGTCTCACTGCGGGGCGGCCCCTCCTAGACTCAGCGAACGGGGGGGAGAGATGTGGTCTAACGTCTGCTTGCCGTTTGCTTTTTGCTGTGATTTCCCGTGCAGACGCAGGGAAACAGGAGGGGTAACACGGGGAGCAACAGGCCTTGCGGGGCGCCGCCGCCTGCCCTGCTCACCACGCGGGTACTCTTGTGGGCACGTCGGGTGAGCGCCGGCCCCGAGGTGGCGGCTGTCGGGGAAAGGTCTTCGCAGCACCTGTGTGTCCTCTGTGGGGCTCAGGTGCCTCATCCCGTAACCGTGGTGTCGAGGTGCTGGCCGTGGGGAGACAGCTTTCGTGTTCTGACTCGGGTCCACGCCTCCCTAGGGAAGGAGTGCCCGTGAGACCTGTCTCAGACTAGACACCCGACCGAGGAAGGGAGCTCGCCCGGTGTCGCTTCTCTGTGCGGGCCTGACGGCTCGGCGCTGCCCAGTGCAGCCTGGTTCGGTTCCTCACTCTGCCCTCCCAGAGCGGGTATGTGGGCCATGTGGTTAGACCTGATTTGCTCGTTTTCCTAAAGGACTTGGCCGAATAATAAGATAGTAAAGAAAAAATTGTTTATATTTATGATCTTTCCTGTTACATGAACAATGGTGGGTCAATCTGTCTCAATATTATGTTGATGTGTAAAGCAGTGGTAGGTGATGTGGGATCTTCCTGTAGCTTCCCTCAGTCAGTTAAATGTGTGGTGGGCTGGTTAGTCCTAAAAGATTTTGTCCGTGTCCCAATCCCCAGAACCTGCAGACGTTACCTTCTATGGCAGAATGGTAAATATGACTTGATATGGCAGAGCTGGGATTGCATGAAGGATCTTGAGAGCAAGAGCTTATTCTGGCTCCTCTGGGTGGTGCTAAATGAAATCACACGTGTCCCTAGGAGAGGGAGGCGGGGGGCCGGTGGCAGATCCAGCAGAGCGGGGCGTGTGAACTTGGAGGCAGACATGGGAGTGAGGTGGCTGCAGGCCAGGGGGCGCCGGGCATGCCGTCCGCCACCAGCCGCTGGAGGAGGCAGGGGGAGGACTCGAACCCAGAGCCTCAGGCCAGTGAGGCCCTGTCGACATACTGGTTTGAGTCTCTGGGCCCCACAACTGTGAGAGAATCAATTTCTGTTCTCTTCAACCACCGGGTGCGTGGCGATGTGGCACAGCAGCCAGGTAGCTGAATGCAGGCGGCTGCGGAAGCCGTGCTTCTCGTGTGTAGACGCGGCCAGTGAGTGTGGCTGTGCTGTAGCCGGGAGTCCGGCATGGGCGCCCGCTTCTCCTCCTCGCTGACAAAGCCGGTGGTTCCTTCGAGACTTACAAAGGAGACAGAGTTTCGGATGTGTGTGTGTTCTTGGTGTAGACCCATGACTCTCTCTCTCTCAGCATTGCTCGCTGGCCCCCTGGGTCTGCTGATGGTCAGGCCCCGAGGGTATTTCTGGGAGGCTGACTTCTGGTCCCTGTTGTGGTTGGCGTGGGTAAGGAGCCGGCATCCAGAGGGGCCTGGTTTCAGAAGGTGCCAGAGCCCTGGGGTCGCTCCCTGCTCCTCTGCCCTCTCCCATGCCCGCTCCGTCGTCAGGTGCCGTGGGTTCCACTCCTGGGGCTCTCTCCTGTCTGTGTGGTCGGCCCCCAGCCTCCCACGGCCAGGAGCGCAGCCTGCAGGTGTAGGCTGGGACACCTTGTGGGAGAACGCACATTCCCTCTGGAAGCAAATGGGTGCTGTCTGTTTACCTTTATTATTCACACGTAAGCAGACATTGCCTACCTGCTGTGCAGCGGCCTCTCCTACGGGGGCATAGTTCCCTTCTCCTGTGGCAGTGTGAGAAAATGAACGGGGCTTTGAACTGTTGGAGTGGCCTGCTTTCTTCATCTTTTGTGCTTCTATAGGAATACAGGTATTTTTTTTCCTGAACTATTTGAAAGTAACTTACAGACATCACGTTATGCGTAAACACTTCAGTGTGCAGTTTTGCAGAACAAGGACCTTTTCTTATATGACTGCTGTGCATTTATCAAAATTAGGGGATGTAACAGTGATTCAAGACTATGATCTCCTTGTTTCATAATCAGACCTCGCCAGTGGTTCCAGGGACGTCCCGAATCCCCACTGGCCCCAACGGCCGCTGTTGCCACTCACTCTTCTCCCATCGTCTTTCACACCCGGGGCTTTCTGGTCTTGCCGCTCTGTCCACGTTTCCTGTGGCTCTCGCAGAATTAGCGCTGGGCTGAGCGTCGGTGGTGGGAGTCCCACAGCGGGGGTGGTCGCCTGCTCAGGCACCTGCCCAAGGCGCCTGCCACCCCTCGTCCCGCTGTCGCGGACGTGAAGTTTGACCACTTGCTGAAGACAGTATCTGCAGCTTCCTTCCATTGTTTATCCCTGTGTAAGTAAGGGCAACTGTGGGAATCCTTTGGGGCCATGTATACACCCTGCTCCTTGTGCTGGTTTTACGTCATTGATCGCTCTTCTCTGACTGGGTCCTTGCTCTGATGGTTGCCAAAGGGAGACTTTTTAATAGTCCTTCCTTCTGTTTTTGTTGGGGTTCGACTATGAGGAAGACTTTGTTTTCACTGCCATTCATCCGTTCATTCATTCTTTCATGCCAGCATGGGGGTAAACAGCTCTTCCTTTATTATGAGCGAGTCTGCTCTGGCTTGTACCTGAGGCTCTAGCTGCCCTGGACCTGGCTGCTGGTGGCCCCTCGCGCCATGCTCCCATGTTGTCCACATGCCCTTGCTTGCCATCTGGCATGCTGGAATGCAGCAGGCCTGGGCAGGGGCGTCTGCAGGGAGCCCGCGCCCCTGGCCGGGAGTGGGGTTTGGGAGCCAGGGCCCGGGCTGTCGTGGGCTCGGTGCCCCCAGCCCCACAACCCCAGTGCAGAGGAAGCGGTGTCAGCGTTGCTGCCTCAGAGTCAAGAAGAGCAAGCTCTCCAGCCCAACCTTGGGGTTCATGTGCACCTGCTGTCACCTGTCACCAAGGGCCTGTCCTCAGAGGTTGGTGTCCAGGACGCGCTGGGCTGGTTCTTTCTGTCCCTGCAGTGCCTTCCAGCGGGCTTTGGCGGGACACTGAGCTCGCTTGTGGTGGTTTGTTCTCCCTGCTGGGGC
>PITA01035355.1:0-10615 GCA_004023965.1 Spilogale gracilis
CATAAACTATGTTTTAATTAATTTTATCTTTAGTTACTTGAAAGGTGTATGTCACATTTTAATTCTACTAGTTGTTGACTTAAAGCTATATGACATATGCTAGGTGAAGATATCCAATATATGCCAACAAAAGACATCCAAAATAGAACGCATGGGAAAGTTTACAAGTAAAAGTATGGGAATAATTAATAAGAAAAACAAAGAACAATAACAAAAATAAAAATAAAATAATGAAAAGCAGGATTTAAAAAATAGAGTTTTAATGTCAGAATACAGCCAAACAATGGAATTTTTAAAAACTTTAGAAGCTGCTTCTTAAGCCAAAATAATGAAACAAATAAATATCCCACCATACACAACAGGAAAGCCAGGAAGTTTCCCTAACTCAGCATTTGTGTTGAGGTGGAAGGAAGAAACCTTCTCCTAGAAATGCATATCCATAAGCCAACACACATGTAGACTTTGTTGCAATTCATACTACTTATATGATTGAAAAAATACTTCATACTACTTATATGGAAAAACAAAAGTGGTCCTGGGCCCAACGACTGACAAAAGCAAATAAGAATCCTCTTTGAGGATGAGATGAAGTCCTAGGAATAATGCAGTTTACACTGAAATGTTGTAAAATACATTTTTTAAAAGTGGAGGTACCAAATACAATTTAAAAATGAACATTTCAGGACACCTGGGTGGCTCAGTTGGTTAAGCAACTGCCTTCGGCTCAGGTCATGATCCCGGAGACCCGGAATCGAGCCCCGCATCGGGCTCCCTGCTCAGCAGGAAGCCTGCTTCTCCCTCTCTCACTCCTGCTGCTTGTGTTCCCTCTCTGTCTGTGTTTCTCTGCATCAAATAAATAAAATCTTAAAAAGAAATTAAATAAAAAAAATAAAAATGGACATTTCTCCAAAACAGATAGCCAAATAGCACATGAAAAGATTCCCAATGGCATTAGTCATTAAGGACACACAAATGGAAAGCACACTGAGACACTACTTGTGTACTATGTGATAGGAACATCATACCCACTGGGATGGCCATTAAAAAAAAAAAAAAAAAAAAAAAGATGGGCTGTCTGGGTGGCTCAGTTGGTTAAGTGTCCAAATCTTGGTTTTGGCTCAGGTCATGATCTCATCACTTGTGGGATCCAGCCCGAGATGGGCTCTGCACTCAGTGGGCTCGAAGATTCTTTCCCTCTGCCCCTCCTATGCCCCCATGCTCACTGGCCCTCTCTCAGATAAATAAATAAATCTGGAAGGAAGGAAGGAAGGATGGGAGGGAGGGAGAAAGGAAAGAAGGAAGGAAGGAAGGAAGGAAGGAAGGAAGGAAGGAAGGAAGGAAGGAAGGAAGGAAGGAAGAGTGAGAGAGAGAGAGAGAGAGAGAGAGAGAGAGAAAGAAAGAAAGAAAGAAAGAAAGAAAGAAAGAAAGAAAGAAAGAAAGAAAGAAAGAAAGAAAAAGAGAAAAAGGAAGATAAGTTTTTGGAAGGATGTGGAAAAACTAGAATCCTTGTGCATGGCTGGTAAACATGTAAAATGGCACAGCGCTGTGGAAAATAATTTGGCGCTTCCTCAAAACAGTTAAGCCTGGAATTACCATAGAACACACTAACTTCCCACATAGCTATATATCCCCAAAGAATTAAATATAGGTATTCAAACAAAAACGTGTACAACAATGTTCATAGTAGCTCCGTACATTATAGCCAAAAGGTAAAAGCTGCTCAAATGTCTACTGCCAGATGAATGAATAAACAAATGTGAGATGTCGATGTCTGTTCCATAGAATATTCTTCAGTCATAAAGAGAATTAGTGCATATGCTACTGATATATGCTGAAACATGGATGTACGTTGAAAACATGACACTCAGCGAAACAAGACAGACATAAAGGACCACATATTGTATGGTTTCACTCACAGGAAATATCCATGATAGGCTAATCCTTAGAGACAGAAAGTTGATTTGTGGTTGCCAGGGGCTGAGGGAAAGGGAATTGGAAATGACTGCTTAATGGGTGCAAAGTCTCCATTTGGGGTGATAAAACTTTCTGGAACCACACAATTCCAATTGCATGTTGTGTACAATGCAGTGCAGCTATACACTGTGAACATAATTATTCCCACCAAATTTTACTTTAAAATGATTACAGTGATGAATGTAATATGATTTTACCACAATTAAATATGTGTATTAACCACTAAATGATTAACCAGAGAACACAGAATTTCTAAATGCAAGTAGACAAAAAAGAATAAAAAATTGAAAAAGAAGCACCCAAAAGAAACTCACTGAAAAATATATTCAGTATGATTCATAAGTTATGCATTCCTATGTATGTATATTTCACGTTTCCTTCAAAAGAACAAGATATCATATAAAAGGCCCAGAGTCTTCACAAATGTTTATTTTTTAAACTGTATGGGTTACACAGTAGATTAAGAGCTAAAATAAAAGAAATAAAGGAATTAGTAGACATGAAATCATCCAGTATGCAGCACCAACACACATTAAAAAGAGAACAAAAGTCATAGAGAGGGAAAGGTTCAAGTCTGTACCATTGGAATTCTAGGAAAAGAAAACAGATTTGCAAAAAGGCAATATTTACTTTTGAGGGATAATTTTCCATAATTGATGAGGATTCCTGTTTTCCATTCTCTCATTCAGAAAGTGCCCCAAATCATAAGACAAAGAATCTGCATTTCTATTGAGATTTAATATGTGTGAATCTATACAATATCCAACATTCCTAATTTCTGTCATAAATATTTTCCTCAAGGAGCCTGGCAAATATTCATAATATATGCTAACACACACATGCCTCCTGCAACACTTGTGATGTACCTTTCCGAACTCAGAAATGATGTCAGTGTATTCTCTTGTGGTTAAGGAAGAATAATCTAAATGTATTCCACAGCTTGGTAAGAAAGCATGATGATAATCTGTAGAAAAAAATGATGTTGAACATCAATATTTTTTTTCTTGGTTCCAAATTCTTCCTTATGTGGGAGAATTTCATGATCACTGGATCTAGCCTAGAAACTTCTCCCAAACTTTGAACTGTATTGTTGATTTATTTTTGAGAGAGAAATAGATCTATCTTGGACATGGAATATCTTTAGTAAACCAAAAATGAGGTACAGATGGAACAGGAATGATTGAGCAGAAACCATTTTGGTAAATGTGGGACATGCAGTCATTACAAATACAGTCAGGTTGAAGAGTTACTTGGTACCTATGGATCATGTGCATAAGTTTATAAGCCTGTCCCATTTAGTCTTTCCATTTAACATATTTGAAGTTCGGGGCGCCTGGGTGGCTCAGTTGGTTAAACGACTGCCTTCGGCTTAGGTCATGATCCCGGAGACCTGGGATCAAGTCCCACATCGGGCTCCCTGCTCGGCGGGAAGCCTGCTTCTCCCTCTCTCACTCCCACTGCTTGTGTTCCCTCTCTGGCTATGTTTCTCTCTGTCAAATAAATAAATAAATAAAATCTTTAAAAAACAAACAAACAAAAAACCAAAAAAACATATTTGAAGTTCAACCCAATAAATTCACTCAAGTAATTGATCCACCTAATGAGCTTTGGATTTATTTCTTAGAAAACCTAAAGCCACCTGTATCTCTATTGTGCCTTCCCTATACTTCTCAATGTGCTGTGATGCAGGACCAAGCTTATTTCTTGCCCCAACTTTTGGGCATCGATTTATACTAAAATTTTTTTTCATGACTTGAATAAAGCAAGAGTTAAAGAGGCCATTTCAGGCGCCTGGGTGGCTCAGTTGGTTAAGCGACTGCCTTCGGCTCGGGTCATGATCCCAGACACACTGGATCGAGCCCCACATCAGGCTCCCTGCTTGGCGGGAAGCCTGCTTCTTCCTCTCTCACTCCCCCTGCTTGTGTTCCCTCTCTGGCTGTGTTTCTCTCTATCAAATAAATAAAATCTTAAAAAAAAAAAAAAAAAAAAGAGGCCATTTAAAGTAAGCCAAGGTGTAGAAGTCTTTCTCCAATGTACCTTTATTGATTACAATGCATATAATATGCCATTTTACCAGGAAAATAACATCCAACTAATCACTTTGAAGCATACTGCTGTGCTTCCAAGACCTTGAAATTTCCCTTTCTGCTATTGAGTGTGTTGTGAATAATTGTTTCCACTTTAGATCACTATGCTTTGAGATTAAGGGTAAGGATGTTGAACTAAACAAAATTGGGTACCTGAAATTTACGAACACAAGTTATGTGTAAATTCAGTATAAGCAACATAAATGAAAATAATTTATAGTAATGCCAAAATTCCCTGTAGCCTGCTTACAAAGCTCAACAGATAATCTCAAATCTCATAGAGTCTAGTAAATTCTAGATAGTCAGGCTGAGGATTGAAATTGTCAAGAATGCACCAGGAATTTAGGTCTTAATAATATCATCATTATCACCATCTTGGCTTATTGAGTTAATGCCTGCCTAGCCTAGAAGATCTGTGAAGCACAAGTAGCTACTGAGAATTTGAAATGCTGTTAGTCCAAATTAAGATGTGCTATAAGGATAAAATCCACACTGGATTTTTAAAAAATTAATATGGAAAAAAGAACTTAAAATATGTCATTAAAGGGCAGGGCAGGGAGTCGTGGAGGGAAGGGAGGGAAAAATGAAACAAGATGGGACTGGGGAGGGAGACAAACTGTAAGAGACTCTTAATCTCAGGAAAGAAATTGAGGGTTGCTAGAGGGCAGGAAGGAGGAGGGAAATGGTGGCTTATGGTGGGTTATGTGTTATGGGTTATGTGCTATGGTGAGCGCTGTGAATTGTGTAAGACTGATGATTCACACACCTGTACCCCTGACACAATTAATACATTATATGTTAATAAAAAATGTTTTAGGGGTGCCTGGGTGGCTCAGTCATTAAGCATCTGCCTTCAGCTCAGGTCATGATCCCAGAGTTCTGGGATCCATCCCCATGTCGGGCTACCTGTTCAGCAGGAAACCTGCTTCTCCCTCTTCCACTCCCACTGCTTGTGTTCCCTCTCTCGCTGTCTCTCTCTCTCTCTAAGAAAATAAAAAGAAAAAGAAAAAATAAAAATCTAAAAAAAATGTTTTATATTGATTACATGGTGAAATGGTAAATCAACTTCGGACACACTGGGTTAAATAAAATACATTATCACAATTAATTTGACCTGTTTCTTTTTAATATGGTTAGTAGAAAATTTTAAATGATATATGTAGTTCATATTTGTGAATTTTATTATATTTCTATTGGACAGTGCTATAGTAGATTGTCAAAGATAAAGTTCTTGGTCAGTCATTGCTATTCTTTTTGACTCAAGACTCCATCAAAAGGGTCATTCTTTGGGTTAAACCCCCAAAACACTAATTTTTTTTAAGTAGTCTCCCTGCCCAGCATGGTGTCCAATGTAGGGTTCAAACTCATGACCCTGAGATCGAGACCTGAGCTGAGATCAAGAGTCAGATGCTCAACCAACTGAGCCACTCAGGTGCCTCCAAAACCACTAATTTAAAATTTTAAGTATTAGGCCAATAGAACGAGCCTATGGATCAATATTGGGGTTTTTTTAGAGTGTCTTTTTCAAAGACATGTGTGATTGTGGCAATACAATTTCCAAATATTTAATGGCATCCTGAAATTTTAGGAACCAATTTTCTTTTATATACAACTTATCTTCTGTTTCATGTTTATAACATATACATTATATAAAGTATGCAATATGTGTATTTATATATATAACTTGATATTTTCTGGAGTATTCAGTGTACAGACTATGCACTTTACCCTACCTTATATTTTAAGAATAACACTAAGTTCTAGTAACACTATGAAAACCAATTCTTGGTCTTATCATGATTGGTCTTATTTTACAATGCCATAATAAAGCCTGTGGCTGCAATATGGTTCATACAGAAAAACATTAAAGATACTAGAGAGTAGAATAAAATCAATTTGGCTGATTTAAAGTCATAGTAAACTAACACTTCTACACTTCACTATTTGCAATGAATTATGCCACTACAGACATTACAACTTTTTTTCTTCATTTCTAAATTATTAACATGTCATTTTTATATTTTTGCTTGATGCTGTTCAAAAATTTGCCTTCTAGTTTTCTAAATAAGAGTGCATTTCTTTTATAATTCAGAAAAATATTTAAACTAATAAAGCAGTATGATCGCTCAAAGGAAAGAGAGTGGAAGGGACATTAACAGTTGGTCACTGACAACTAATTTTCACCCTTCTTTTGGGGACAGCCTTGGTTTTCCTTCAGGAACCTTACTCCCCTAATCTTAGTCCAATGGTTTGGGTGGGAGTGGCTACCCTCCCCAGTGCTTACCATATCACATCCCCTTGGCCACAGGATGGACATTCATCAGAGTCCATTCAAAGTTATAGACACCAATACTAAAAATAAGAAACCATAGGGGTGCCTGGGTGCTTTGTCAGTTAAGCATCTGCCTTCTGCTCAGGTCATGATCCCGGGTCCTCGGATTGAGCCCTGCATCAAGCTCTCTGCTCAGTGGGGAGCCTGCTTAATCCCTCTCCTTCTGGAACTTCCCCTGCTTGTGTTCTCATTTTCTCTTTCAAATAAATAAAATCTTAAAAAAAAAAGACCATCTACTAATTATAAATCTTTGGTCGGGTACATTGACAGTACATACATTTCCCATGATGATTGCCATTTTCCCTTGCTTCCCTTACAGTAGTTTAAGAAGTGGCACCACAAAGATATGAAACTATTTTGATCAAATTCTAGCAGTATCTCTTTGACAGGAGAGGAAAAGAGAAAGATAGAGAATCCATGGAAAATTTTTAAATGCAATTATTTTAAAGTTAGTCATACTTTGAAGTCCTTTTAAATACTGTCTTTGGATCTGGTCCCAAAGATAGAACTGCTCTGCCATTTGCTTTGTAGATCCAGGCAACTCATTTAGTTTCTTTATACCTCAGTTTCCTCATTTGTCAGTTGAAAAGTTCAATAAGGTGTTCCTTTTCAAACTCTAAAACAAACTATTCTATGAGACTGTTACTGAGTGTCATTAAATAGGGATGATCGACACTATTCAATAGTCACACTACTCAGTTTCAACTAAGTCCTCATTGCTAATCAATAATCCTTGTATGTACTCCTTAGTGCATTCTTCACAGTAATTGTCCCAAAGCCTCATTAATCTCAAGTCCCCTTCCCATCCCACCATCCACATTGGGCAAATGTGGACACAACTAATGAATTCTTCAAGTAGACATAGATCAGCTACTAGCACCTGGTTCATAAGAAGAAAACAACATAATGAGGATACCTCTCAGGATAGTTTTGGTAGTATGTACTTGAAACTGAAAAGCTACCAAATGCGCACTGATGATGAAAATCACCATTTAGAATGCAATGCTTTTTCTACATTTTGATTCAGCAGTCTTTTTTTTTTTTTTACTTGCATCTGTTTGATGACCAAGTGTTTGAAATATATATAAATGCCACCAAAAAAGTTGATGAGGTACCCATTATGTTAATTAAATTCTACCCCCTTATTTTTGTTCTTCTAAGGAATTGCTAAATGATCTAAGTGCTAAAATTAAATGGCTGGTCCTGAGAGTAGGGCCATTTCACAGTAACAGTTGAATAGAGAGAATATGTTAAAATTAAAATAAGCTTAAGAAAGAATTATACACTCTGACCAAGGTGGGAAAATTAACTGAAATATCTGCCAAGGGAAAGTGGAAAGTTCTAAGATACCAGATGTCTCTGAGGGTTCCAAATTTGGAATTCTTTGTCGCCTTTTAAATCTTCCCTCAGAAGTACCAAGTCTTACAATGCATGTGGTTTGGCATATGGGCTGTTATTTTGCATTTCTAGACACTGAGTCTGCTTTTTCAATCAGTATCCAAGCTATTTTGCTAAGTTCTATGATATCTTGGGATACATGGCTCTCAAGAACAAGAAACAAAGAAATAATGACTTATTTTTTCCTCCATTTCATTATAAAAATCTTCAAGCAAGATTTAGGATCCAAGAAAACATAACTGCTGTCTTTCTTTTCTTTCTGTAAGTCCTTTATTCAGTCCTATTTTAAGTCTTATATATAGTAAGTCCTATATTCAGGATTGGTCACTAGATGGAATATATTATGTTGGTGGCTAATTACTGATTTGGAAAGATTACATAACACCCTTGAACATGAATAACCTACCAATTATTTCCAATTGTTTATAAATCAACTGTTAAAAATGTAACTAAAATCTAAATGGCTAGTTTCATACCTTCCAACTTATCAGTAACATATGAATAATATAAAATGTCATTTTTAAAATGTCTTCTATCAGTGAAGAAACTTACAAAAAAATTAGTTTAGAACAGTTTTTTATAAACATGCTAAAATACTATTTTAAAAACAGTGACAAATCTCTTTGGAAAATGGCCTCTATAATGAAAAATTGATTCTGGCCGGATCATTATACATATTAAACATTCATGGGAAAGGTGGAACAGCCAGCAGAGTGTTGAAAAGTAGAAACAACAAAATATAGATGACCTACATCACAAACTGTCTCCTGGTGGAGGCTTATGGGTACCAAAATTAGAGGAGATAATGAAAAGTTACCAGATAAACAGATTTTTTCTCCCTTTTATTTTGTACCCAGACAGAAACAGCTATAGTTGGGAGTGTGGGGGGTGGGGAGACAAAGGTGCATTTTGAAACTAGAACTCCCTGGGTTTAAAAAAAATGAGCTGAGAGAACACATAAATATGAAGTTGTGAATTATTTGAGAAACTGTGGAATGATGAGTTAGACCTGATTTTCTCTCTGAATTGATAATGAGGAGGTTTCTGAGTGGAAGACTAGAACCCAAGGTGAATATCCAAAAGACTCTGGTTGCTGAGTCATACCAGACAGAGGGAGATGTTATGGAAATCACAGCTGGGAAACTGGTAAAACTTAATTACTCAACAGCCTTCCCCACTTCTTCCTTGCCGAAGGAATCATAATGGGGGGTGGGTGTCAATGTGATCAATGCCAGGAGATGTCTCTGCTTTGCCTAATCCAATCACAGCAATCCTGTTCTCCTTTGCTAGTTAATAATTTGGCCAATATTCTGTGCAGCTGTGGGGGTAGGAATGGGGGGACATGTGATCCTGTTCTTGCCAATGAGTCATGAAGCAATACCTAATAACGAGCCTCTGGGAGAAATCTTGTCTTCCTGAAACAAGAAAAACCCTTTTTCCCAGCCCATTCTCTTAATCAAACATGGTATCATGAGGCCATATTGCATCCTCAGCAGTCATCTTATAGCTTAAAGACCAACATCAGGTTGAGGATGGCGGAGAACAAAGGAAACTCCTAGTTCCTTGATATGAACTTTGGGCTTTTCTTTTTTTTAATAGATTTTTAAATTTATTTGATAGAGACATAGCAGGATAGCACAAGCAAGGGGAGCAGCAGGCAGAGGGAGAAGCAGGCCCCTTACTGAACAGGGAGCCCGATGTGGGACTTGGTCCCAGGACCCTGGGATCGTGACCTGAGCGAAAGAGAGTTGCTTACTGACTGAGCCACCCAGGCACCCCAAACTTTGGGCTTCTTTAACAAATTTAGAATCATCTTTTCCCAGACTTCTCACTCTGTAGGAAAATTAAACTCCTTTATTTTTGAGTCTCTTTTAGTTAAAAACTGTGTTCCTTACAGCTGAATGATCCTGATAGAGAGACTTAGATCAGACTGTAGAAGTACGAAAACTTCATGCTTCTGTGGTGGGACAGTTATTATCTACTTTGCAATGGCCACCATGGAGAGAAGACAGGAAATCCAGATAAAGTTATGCTGATAAAGGAGAGGGAATCCCTGACCCGGGGGGCTCATCTTTGTGCTACTTCTACCTCTGATTTCCACAGTTAAAGTTTTCCACAATTAAGTGTGAGAGGACACATGTTCTTCATTAACAGAAGCAACACCAGAGATGGAAAAACAACTGGTAAAATAGTCAACAAACTTTTCAATCAGTTCTCTGTCTTGCCTATGACATTTTATTTGGCATTTATATCAATAACTTTGTTACAAACATTTGGCATTTATATCAATAACTTTGTTACAAACAGATACTTTGTTTCTAAGAGACAGCAGGGAATTCAGTAATGCCTAGAAATTTCATAAATGACAGTTCATAGGTATTGAACCCTCAGGTATGTTTTATGCTTTCATTTACATATATGTGTGTGGGTGCCTGGGTGGCTCAGTCTTTAAGCGTCTGCCTTCAGCTCAGGTCATGATCTCAGAGTCCCGGGATTGAGCCCGTCATCGGGCTCCCTACTTGGCAGGAAGCCTGCTTCTCCCTCTCTCACTCCCCCTGCTTGAGTTCTGTCTCTAGCTGTGTTTCTCTCTGTCAAATAAATAAATAAAATCTTCAAAAAAAAAAAAGGGGTACCTGGGTGGCTCAGCAGGTTAAGTGTCTGCCTTTGGCTCATCATGATCTCAGAGTCCTGGGATCAAGCCCCACAATGGGCTCCCTGCTTGGTGGGAAGCCTACTTCTCCATCTCCCACTCCCCCTGTTTGTGTTCCCTCTATAGCTGTGTCTCTACTTGTCAAATAAATAAATCTTTAAAAAAATAAAAATA
>PITA01035356.1:0-10600 GCA_004023965.1 Spilogale gracilis
GGAAGAGAACATAGGCAGTAACCTCTTTGACATCGGCCACAGCAACTTCTTTCAAGACACGTCTCCAAAGGCAAAGGAGACAAAAGCAAAAATGAACTTCTGGGACTTCATCAAAATAAAAAGCTTCTGTACAGCAAAGGAAACAATCAAAACAAAGAGGCAACCCACAGAATGGGAGAAGATATTTGCAAATGACACAACAGACAAAGGGCTGGTATCCAAGATCTATAAAGAACTACTCAAACTCAACACCCAAAAAGAAGATGAACACATCAAAAAATGGGCAAGAGACATGAAGAGGCACTTCTCCATAGAAGATATACAAACGGCTTTTACAGTATCTTTATTGGAATCCCTGGCACGGCTTAATTTGATTCCAGGGTATTGGATAAATTTAACTAGAGCCACCTTATCAGGAGGCCAATATTTAATGTGGAAAAGGGCTTACAAGAGTATAGCACAGATACTGCTAGACGTAATGCAGCTGCAGGGCATCCTGATTGGAACATAGATGTATTAATGGGTCTGGGAAACTATGTTAATGTTCAGGCCCAAGTTCAGTATCACCCTGCAGTGTATATGCAGATAGCAACAGCAGCAACTAAAGCCTGGAAGACCTTACAGGGAACTGGAGATCTACAAGGGCAATTGTCCAAAGTCATACAGGGTAGTAATGATCCATACGCTGATTTTGTAGACCGATTACTTCAAACTGCCTCTCGCATTTTTGGAGACGCAGAACAGGCCATGCCCTTGGTCAAGAAGTTGGCATATGAACAAGCTAATGAGTGGTGTAAGGAAGGTATTAGACCATGGAAAAGTAAAGATCAGTCAACATATTTAAAGGTATGCAGAGATATAAATGATTCAGTTATTCAAGGACAGGTCCTTGCAGCCACTATAACCCAGGGCCTTTCAAATCAAGGTTATCAATACCCACGAAAACCTGCACCCGGGACTTGTTTCTTGTGTGGGCAATTCGGACATAAAAAGGCGCAATGTCCAAACAGGCAGCCACCAGAACATACCGAGCAAAATCCTAAACCTAAATTATGCCCTCGATGCAAAAAGGGCAACCACTGGAGTAATGCTTGCACCTCCACTAGAGACAAGGAGGGGAATTTCCTAGGGCCCAATCCTAAGCTGCAAAAAAACGTGAAGCAGAGCCCATCACCCCAGGGCCCACAACAAATGTACGGGGTGACACAACAGGTGCCCAGGAATTGGTATCCGCTGACGGACCAAGAAGGACAACAACAGGAAGTGCAGGATTGGACGTCTGTGCCACCTCCAGATTGGTCCTAACTCCTGACATGGGAGTACAGACGGTCGATTCAGGCTGGCAGGGGTCCATTCCTACTGGATCTGTAGGATTATTGATTGGGAGAAGTTCCACCACCTTAAAGGGCGTCACTGCACACCCCGGAGTAATTGACCCTGACTTTAAAGGCCACGTTAAATTATTGTTTCCTCCCCAAAAGGAAAAACAGTTATATCCCCAGGAGACAGAATTGCCCAAATGCTGATTTTGCCCAGTCAACATAATTTGTATCCTAGCAAAACAGTGTCTAGGGGAAGTCAGGGACTAGGATCTTCAGGTGAGCCATTGGCTTGTTTAACCTTGGGTTTGGAGGACAGACTGCTATTGACTCTGACTATCCGAGATAAAGAGTTTTTAGGGCTCCTAGACACAGGGGCCGACAAAAGCATAATAAGGTCCTTCGACTGGCCTAAAGACTGGCCAATTGTTAGGGTTAATCAAACTCTTTGAGGCTTGGGGATTGCTGAAAGTCCGAATCAGAGCGCGGCTACTCTGCAGTGGAAAGATAAGGAAGGACACACTGGATTATTTCAACCCTATATATGTACATTACCAATCTCATTATGGGCACGAGATATTTTAAGCCAAATGGATCTTAAGTTAACCACTGAAAATATTTTTAATTCTCCTGTTAAGAAAATGATGCAATCTATGGAGTATAAAAATTATCAAGGTTTAGGTAAACAAGAACAAGGAATAACTCAACCCATATCATTCCCTAAACACTTTAAAAAGAATCAGGGACTGGGTTTTTAGCTGGGGCCACTGATCAGAATGCCATACCACTAAGGTGGAAAGATGATAAGCCTTGCTGGATCCCTCAGTGGCCCCTAACCAAAGAAAAACTAGAGGCTGCCCATGGGTTAGTTAAGGAACAACTAGATGCTGGACACCTACGCTCATCCACTTCTCTTTGGAACACTCCTATATTTGTCATAAAGAAAAAATCCGGTAAGTGGAGATTACTCCACGATCTTAGAGCTGTGAATACTCAGATGTATCCGATGGGCCCTATCCAATGTGGATTACCCCTCGTCTCTGCTCTACCAAAAAATTGGCCTACTGTCGTTATAGATATACAGAGGCCTCTAAAACTCACTATTCAACTAGACAGCTTAAACACCTTAAATGATTTTCAAAAACTGCTAGGGGACATCACTTGGCTCAGACCTTATTTAAGGTTGACCACTGCAGAGTTAAAACCATTATTTGATGTTTGAATGGTGACACAGACCTAAATTCAAAAAGAATCCTCACCCCAGAGGCTAGACAAACTGTAACCTTGGTCCAACAGCGGCTAGAATCCTGCCAAATAACACGCTGTGATCCTCAACAGCCTTTGCTACTGACAGTCCTACCGGATCATCACAGTCCCACCGCCATATTATGGCAAGGAGGCCCCCTACAAAACATTCATCTACCTAGCTCACCATCAAAAATATTACAGCCCTATCCCGAGGCCGTAGCCCTACTTCTTCAAAAAGGTCTAAAAAAATGCCTTACCATCCTGGGTGTTCAGCCAGACACTATCATCACTCCCTATGGGCCAGAACAAATCGATTGGCTTGTTAACCACGATGCCAACTGGGCTATACTCCACTTCACCACTTCAGCTGAATTTGACAACCATTATCCCAAACACCCATTGATTCAGTTTTGCAAAACCAACACTGTTATCTTCCCTCAAATCACAAGACTAATTCCTCTCAACGACTGCCTGGTAATTTTCACTGGCGGTTCCAAGAATGGGATAGGAGCTATAGTCGTTGGAGGAAAGACCCATACAACTCTAGTGCCCTCCTACTCTGCACAAATTGCGGAACTGGCGCCAGTTATCTTAGCCTTTACCATGTTTTCCTGATAAACCTTTTAATTTACTTTCGGATAGTAAATATGTTGTTAACTCTTTGCTAATATTGGAGACAGTGCCATACATTTCTCCATCTTCTAATGTCGCCCCTTATTTCATCTCCTTACAAAAATTAATTTTACAACGTAAACAACCCTTTTTTGCAGGACACCTTAGGGCTCACACACGCCTTCCAGGACCTCTATCTACAGGCAATGAGATAGCAGACTCTGCCACTAAAACTCACTTCATCTTCTCCACTGAGGAACAGGCCAAACTATTCCATGATAAGTTTCATGTAAATTCTACTATACTCCACAGAAAATTTCAAATCCCAAAAGTTCTTGCTCGACAGATTGTTAAATCATGTCAACACTGTGCCCCCCTCATTCCTGCTCCCTCTTTTGGAGTGAATCCTCGTGGATTGCTGCCCAATCATATATAGCAAATGGATGTAACACACATATCTGACTTTGGCAACCTAAAATTTGTACACGTCACAGTAGATACATGTTCTGGCATTATTATGGCCTCGTTACATACTGGAGAAAAGGTTAAAGACGTTATCCAACACTGCTTAACTGCATTTGCTTCCTGGGGCATCCTAAAACAAATAAAAATGGATAGTGGACCGGCTTACACCTCTCACAGTTCCAAAACTTTTGCAGACACATTCCACATTCACTTAATCACTACAACCCACAGGGACAGGGTATAATTGAGCGCACCCACTTGACCTTAAAAAATCAATTACTAAAACAGAAAGGGGGAATAGGGGTATCCTTCAAATCCCCCAAAGATAAGCTTAATGTAGCCCTCTTCACCCTGAATTTTTAAATTTTGGATGTTAATGGACATTCTGCAGCCGATCATCATACATCTCCCAACTCAGAAAAACAAGGTTGGGTGAAATGGAAGGATATTTTTTCGGGTCAATGGAAAGGACCGGACCCAGTTTTACGTTGGGTCCGAGGCTCTGTTTGTGTTTTCCCACAGGACCAACCAACCCCTGTCTGGATTCCAGAAAGGCTCACCCGACTTGTGCCGACCCCTAACAACGAAGAGGCACACGATGGCACCAACACTTCTCCTCCTGATGTTGATGCTCCTGATCTGCAATCAGCCCACACATCCATGGGAGAATAGGGAACTGCCACCTTGAATAATGTTACCTCTCTTACTGCTCAAGCCCTTGCTTCCCAGATGGAGATTAATCAACATCTCTATTCAGGACTAATGATTCTTAATCAGCGGGTAGATTTACTCCAAGAACAAACGGACATCGTGACCCAGGTACTCACCTCGGGATGTATCCAGCCCCTCTCCGGACTGTGTATTACCTCCAACCTGTATACCAATCTCTCTCGTGCAGCAAACCTTTCCAGGGACTTGGCCCACATGCTTAACGGAACATGGTCTGCTAAGTTTCACAACCTAACAGCCTCACTTCAATCTGAGATCCTACAACTCAAAGCAACTAGAATAAGCCCCTTAACCGCCTCTCAACTTCTGCAGACTCTCCAGTCAGTAATTACCATCGGGAAAAGTTGGTTTGGAACCATAGCTTTGGGATGTATTGTTCTTTTTGCCCTATATATACTCATTCGCTGGGTGCTGGCGTTGCAGCGTACCATAAGAATCGATCGTCAGACAGTTCATCAGGCCTTGGTAGCCATGGAAACAGGCAGCTCCCCACAAGTATGGCTCAACCAGCTGGACCGGTAGTCAACGTCGGGTAATGTAAGCGGTAGCCACGTACCAACCTAAGACAGAAGCTGCAACATGCTTTGCAGACTTTGATGACAGGTAAGGACGTGAGCTGACCCCTTCAACCTAAGACAGGCATGGTCCCTGCCACTGTAATAAAGAAAAAAGGGGGAGCTGTCAGGGTGCCCGGGACCCCATCTCTTGGCTACATAAGTGTTCACAAAATGGCGGCTGGCAGATCACCATGTACCGCCAGAATTGTGGTAAACAACTGACGTGCGCCTTCCAGTTGAGTAACAAGGACTCGTGACCAGCGCGTGAACGGTGAATGCCTCAAACAGCTCCTCAATGCTGTACATGCCTTGTGCATGTGAACAGCCTCCCGATTGGCTGCTGTATTGTATATAAGCCAAGGGACTTTCCGGAGGAGGGAGAGAGATACCTGTGCAAAGGGAACGAAGGCGAGGAATAAAACGGCTACTTTTACCAGTTTCATGTTGCATCATCTCTGCGGGCAGGGGTTGCGTGACATGCAGCAATGGCCACAATTGCCAAACTGTGGAAAGAGCCAAGGTGCCCATCAACAGATGAATGGATAAAGAAGATGTGGTCCATATATACAATGGAATACCACGCCTCCATCAGAAAGGATGAATATCCAACTTTTGTAGCAAAATGGACTGGACTGGAAGAGATTATGCTGAGTGAAATAAGCCAAGTAGAGAAAGTCAAGTATCGCATGGTTTTACTTACTTGAGGTGCATAAGGGGTAACCTGGAGGACAGTGGGAGAAGGAAAGGAAATGGGAAGTAGGGTAATTTGGGGAGAGAAATGAAATATGAGAGACTTTGGACTCAGAAAGAAACTGAGGGTCTTGGAGGGAAGGGGGTGGGGGATGGGAGAACCTGGTGGTGGATACTGAGGGCATGTATTGCATGGAGCACTGGGTGTGGGGCATAAACAATGAAATTTGGAACACTGAAAAAATAAAATAAATTTTTAAAATAAATAAATAAATAAATATCATCTTATTTTTTAAAAAACAGATTCTTCCAGAAGCTTTTCACTTTGATGAAGTCCTAAAAGTTCATTTTTACTTTTTTTTCCTTTGCCTTTGGAGACGTGTCTTGAAAGAAGTTGCTTTGGCTGATGTCCAAGAGGTTACTGCCTATGTTCTTCTCTAGGATTCTGATGGATTCCTGTCTCACACTGAGGTGTTTCATCCATTTTGAGTTTGTCTTTGTGTATGATGTCAGAGAATGGTTCAGTTTCATTCTTCTATACATAGCTGTCCAATTTTCCCAACACCATTTATTGAAGAGACTGTCCTTTTTCCATTGGATATTTTTTCCTGCTTTGTTGAAGATTAGTTGACCATAAAGTGGAGAGGCCATTTCTGGAGACTCTATTCTGTACTCTTGATCTATGTATCTGTTTTTGTGCCAATACCTTGGTGATAACAGCTTTGTAATAAAGCTTGAAAGGAGGTAACATGATGCCCCCAGCTTTGTTTTTCTTTTTCATTATTCTCTTGGTGATAAGGGTCTTCTCTGGTCCATACATATTTTAGAATTATTTGTTCCAGCTCTTTGAAAAATTCTAATAGGGGTGGCATTGAAAGTGCAGATGGCTCTGGGCACCATATACATTTTCACAATGTTTATTCTTCCAATCTATGAAAACGGAATGCTTTTCCATCTCTTTGGGTCCTCCTCCATTTCTTTCATAAGTGTTCTGTAGCTCCTATAGATCCTTTGCCTCTTTGGTTAGGCTTATTCCTAAGGATCTTATTGTTTTTGGTACTATTGTAAATGGAATCGATTCCTTAATTTCTGTTTCTACAGCTTCTGCACAGCAAAGGAAACAGTCAACAAAACAAAGAAGCAACCCATGGGATGGAAGAAGATATTTGCAAGTGACAGTAGAGATAAAGGGCTGGTATCCATGATCTAGAAAGAACTTCTCAAACTCAACACCCAAAAAACAAATAATCAAGTCAAAAAATGGGCATAAGACATGAACAGACAATTCTCCAATGAAGACATACAAATGGCTAACAGACACAGGATATTAGGAGAAGGAAAGGAAAAGTGAAGGGGGGAGGGGGAATCAGAGGGGAAGATGAACTATAGACTTAAAGAAACAAACAGAGGGTTTTAGAAGGGGAGGTAGATGGGGGATGGCTGAGCCTGGTGGTGGGTATTAAGGACAGCAGTTATTGCATGGAGTGCTGGGTGTTATATGGAAACAATGAATCTTGGAACACTACATCAAAAACTAATGATGTGTTGTATGGTGACTAACATAACACAATAAAAATTAAAAAAAAAAAAAAAGAAAAAATGTTCAACATCATCATCCATCAGGGAAATTCAAATCATAACCACAATGAGATGCCACCTTACACTGCTCAGAAAAACTAAAATTAACAAGACAGGAAATAACAAATGTTGGTGTGGATGTGGAGAAAGGGGAACCCTCTTACATTGTTGGTGGGAATTCAAGCTAGTACAGCCACTCTGGAAAACAGTATGGAGGTTCCTCAAAAAGTTAAAAATAGATCTACCCTAAGACTCATGTATTGCACTATTTACCCTAAAGATACAGATGTAGTGAAAAGAAGGGCCACATACACCCCTATGTTCATAGCAGCAATGTCCACAATAGCCAAACTGTGGAAGGAACCAAGATGCCCTTCAACAGACAAATCGATAAAGAAGATGTGGTCCATATATACAATGAAATACTACTCAGCCATCAGAAAAGAAGAATACATACCATTTGCATCAGCATGGATGGAAGTGGAAGAGATTATGCTGAGTGAAATAAGTCAAGTAGAGAAAGACAATTATCATATAGTTTCACTCATATGTGAAATGTAAGGAATAGCACAGAGGACATTAGGGGAAGGAAGATAAAAATGAAGGGGAAGAAACCAGAGTGGTATATGAACCATGAGAGACTATGGACCCTGGAAAACAAACTGAGGGTTGTCGTGGGGAGGGGGCTGGAAGGATGGGGTAGCCTAGTGATGTGTATTAAGAAGAGCACGTGTTGTACTAAGCATGAGGTGCTATATGCAAGTAATGAGTCACTGAACACTACATCAAAAACTAATGATTTACTGTATGGTGACTAACATCATCATCATCATCATCATCATCACCATCATCATAATAATAATAATAATAAAAGATTCCTCCATTTTTTCACTTTACAAATTCTGATGTCCAAGAGACACATTTTTAATGAAAAATGTCAAGTAACAAACACAGAAAATGTTGCAGGGTACGTAACCAACAGACAGTTAAAAGTAATTATAAAGTCCTTAAAAATTAATAATAAAAACAGGAAGGCAATGAAAAGAACAATTGACAGAATGAACAAATGGGTTTTTCATAGAAAGAATTATACATAGCTGTAAGTATATGAAGAAGTAAACAACCTCACAACTTAATAGGAAGATGAAAATCAAGGCTACAGCTAGATAACATTATAGTCTTTTGTTGGCAAAGATTTAAAAGTCTCCAACACCAGGTGTTGCATAAAATGTAGATCAATGGAATAATTTATACAAACCTAGCGTAGGATTATTTAATAGAACCACTTTGGAGGAAATTGCCTTGTAAAATTTGCTTATCCCATAAACAGTAGTCCCTGCCCTAAGCATACACCCAAAAGGCCTTCCTGCATACAGGACCCAAGACATATAAACAAAAGTGTTCATCATAACGTCTTTCATATGAGCCAAGAATGGTAATTAAAAAGTCAACAGAAAATATAATTATAATATAGTCACATAATGGAATATTATACAGTAGCTGAAATAAATGAACCACAGACACACAAAAGAAATGTTGGATAATCTCCCTGACAAAATGTTAGTTAATAAGGAAAAGTTCCAAAAGCACATAAAAGATATGATAACTTTTGTGGGAGTTCAAATAACCAATCTTAAAACACATGCCATTTACACACTGATATATATATGTGACTGGGTTGATACAGAAATTATATTCTAATGTAAATGTGTGATGAACACCAAATCCAAGATCATGATTTCCCTGGGGCTCAGGAGGGAACAACAAAGAGTGTAAAGGCATAGACATCGCTGTAGGCTGGTAGTAAGATCCCAGTTCTTGAGTTGAGTGGTAGGCCACAATATGTTCGTGGTACTATTTTTAACTGACTGAAAATGGAACTATGATGGCATGGCTCATGAGCCACACAATTATATTATTTACTAATTTTCTAAAAAGCAAGTATTTTCTTTTTTAATTTAATAATTTATTTTTATTTTTTCAGTGTTCCAAGATTCAGTGTTTATACACCACACCCACTGCTCCATGCAATACCTGCCCTCCTTAAAAAGCAAGTATTTTCTTTCCTGTGAGCACGTCTAGATAATTGCCTATAATTCTCCAATTAGATCAGTTCTGTACACACCAAAAAGAAAGTTCAATTAATCTGTCAGTTTTAATAGACATGGGTTCCATTAATTTTCAATATTCAATAGTAAATTTCATACATAAATAAGTTCATCTCTGAAATTAATTTCTGGAAATGTAAAAGTAAATAAAGAAAAAAGAAAACATGAAACCCAATGTCTGAAGGGAATCTTTCCTAAAACTGTTGTTTGGCTAGGCCTCTGATCATGGTCTAAGATCTGTTAATCACCTCTGTGGTGCATCTATCCCCAGGGTCAACACCACCTCAACTTACTAGCCCTTAAGTCCTATAGAAACACTTCTTGGAGCATACATATACCAGCAGAAGTCTCTACTAGCTTAACTGGGCAAAGATCCACCACAAATGTGTCTAACAGGAGTATACACAAAAAGATTACAAATACCGATCAAAAATACATTCAACAAACCAGATTCATCAGCCTCTCCACCAGACCCACATTTAGTTTTTCTCCAATATTCACACTAAACACGTCACTGAATATTAGTGCACCTGTTGCATTTAAACACAAATGAGATTGTGGTGTTAGCACAAGTAGACGGGGCTAATCACTATTTCATGAAACTCAGTAATTTGTCAAAGAAGAATCCTTGTGAATACCGCTGAAATGAAGGCTCGTCATCATGGGAAGATGGGTACCTTTGGACTAGGTAAGAACACGACAGCGGTGAATGTTTCCCTCCTGAAGCGTAAATATGTTCTGATTCTCCTTCTAGTTTACTCTCCACATCACTTTGTACATTCAAATTATGTTTAAATATGTTTGCTTCATTTGTGCTACATTTCTAAGAACAAGGTAATTTGTAAACTCATACGAGGCTATTAGAATCTGAAGTCCATACCATGAACAGTGAAAACCTGTTTCAGTGAAAACATCACATGCCTCTTCTTTACCATCTGTTTCTTCTGCTTGTGGTTTCTCCTTTTTAATATCAGGTTCACATTTAAGTTAAAATTACTATCATAGCTAATTTTGCACCAGGGATTAAATCAATATGAAATAGTTTACAGCACTAAGGAAAAGTCCAGTATTTAGATTCACAACGTAAAATTGCAAAAAGTATAATTCCAGCTTAACACTTCCAGTAAGGATACCTGAGTTCCTATGGGACCCAAAGTGTAAACTCAGCTCTTAGGGTTTCCCCCTGTTAAACCTAGCAAACATGTATTTTAGAAACTATACATGCTGCATGGATGCTCACTGTCTTCTTCAGTGGTACGCCACACCTACGGTATTGTGTTCACTTCTCAACTCA
>PITA01035357.1:0-10504 GCA_004023965.1 Spilogale gracilis
TCCTGAAGCTCTTTCAAAAAATAGAAATGGAAGGAAAACTTCCAGACTCTTTCTATGAAGCCAGCATTACTTTAATCCCCAAACCAGACAAAGACCCCATCAAAAAGGAGAACTTCAGACCAATATCACTGATGAATATGGATGCCAAGATTCTCAACAAGATCCTTGCCAACAGGATCCAACAATACATTAAAAAGATTATACACCATGACCAGCTGGGATTTATCCCAGGGATGCAAGGGTGGTTCAACACTTGCAAATCAAACAACATGATAGAAAAAATCAATAAGAGGAGAGAAGAACCGGGGCGCCTGGGTGGCTCAGTTGGTTGGGCAACTGCCTTTGGCTCGGGATATGATCCCGGAGACCTGAGATCGAGCCCCAACATCGGGCTCCCTGCTTGGAGGGAAGCCTGCTTCTCCCTTTCTCACTCCCCCTGCTTGTGTTCCCTCTCTTACTGTGTTTCTGTCTGTCAAATAAATAAAATCTTAAAAAAAAAGAGAGAGAGAGAAGAACCACATGGTACTCTCAATTGATGCAGAAAAGGCTTTTGACAAAATACAACATCCGTTCCTGATTAAAACTCTTGAAAGTATAGGAATAGAGGGAACATTCCTCAACCTCATAAAATCTATCTATGAAAAACCCAGAATATCATTCTCAACGAAGAAAAACTGACAGCCTTCCCTCTGAGATCAGGAACAAGACAAGGATGCCCACTCTCACTACTACTATGCAACATAGTGTTAGAAGTCCTAGCAACAGCAATCAGACAACAGAAAGAAATAAAAGGTATTCATCTTGGCAAAGAAGAAGTCAAACTCTCTCTCTTTGCATATGACATGATATTCTATGTGGAAAACCCAAAAGACTCTACCCCTAAACTACTAGAACTCATACAATAATTCGGTAATGTGGCAGGATACAAAATCAATACACAGAAATTAGTTGCATTCTTATACACTAACAATGAAAATATAGAAAGGGAAATCAGAGAATCGATTCCATTTACTATAGCACCAAAAACCATAAGATATTTAGGAATAAACCTAACCAAAAATGTTAGGGATCTGTACTCGAGGAACTACGGAACACTCATGAAAGAAATTGAAGAAGACACAAAAACCTGGAAGAGCACTCTATGCTCATGGATTGGAAGAATAAACATTGTTAAAATGTCTATACTTCCCAGAGTACTCTCTACTTTCAATGCCATTCTGATCAAAATTCCACCAACATTCTTCAAAGCATTGGAACAAAAAATCCTAAAGTTTATATGGAACCAAAAAAGACCCCGAATCGCTAAGGAATTGCTGAAGAAGAAAAGCAAAGCTGGGGATATCATGTTACCTGACTTCAGGCTTTATTATAAAGCTGTGATCACCAAGACAGCATGATACTGGCACAAAAACAGAGAAATAGACCAATGGAATAGAGTAGAGAGTCCAGATATGGACCCACAAATCTATGGGCAAATCATCTTCGACAAAGCAGGAAAAAATATCCAGTGGTGGAAAAAAAAAAAACAGTCTCTTTAATAAATGGTGCTGGGTATAGAAGAATGTACTTCTATATAGAAGAATGTATATAGACAGCTACGTATAGAAGAATGAAACTAGACCATTCTCTTACACCACACACAAAGGCAAACTCGAAATGGATGAAAGACCTCAACATGAGGCAGGAATCTATCAAAATTCTGGAAGAGAACATAGGCAGTAACCTCTTTGACATCGGCCACAGCAACTTCTTTCAAGACACATCTCCAAAGGCAAAGGAGACAAAAGTGAAAATGAACTTCTGGGCCTTCATCAAAATAAAAAGCTTTTGTACAGCAAAGGAAACAGTCAACAAAACAAAGAGGCAACCCACAGAATGGGAGAGAATATTTGCAAATGACACTACAGACAAAGGGCTGATATCCAAGATCTATAAAAAACTACTCAAACTCAACATCCAAAAAGAAGATGAACATATCAAAAAATGGGCAGGAGACATGAAGACACCCTTCTCCATAGACTAACAGACACATGAAAAAATGTTCATCATCACTAGCTATCAGGGAAATTCAAATCAAAACCAACTGAGATACAACCTTACACCAGTCAGAATGACCACAATTAACAAGACAGGAAACAACAAGTGTTGGAGAGGCTGCGGAGAAAGGGGAACCCTCTTACACTCTTGGTGGGAATGCAAGTTGGTAGAGCTGCTTTGGAAAACAGTATGGAGATTCCTTAAAAAATTAAAAATAGAGATACCCTATGACCCTGCAATTGCACTACTATTTACCCCAAAGATACAAATGTAGTGAAAAGAAGGGCCATAAGTACCCCAATGTTCATCGCAGCAATGGCCACAATAGCCAAACTGTGAAAAGAGCCAAGGTGCCCTTCAACAGATGAATGGATAAAGAAGATATAGTATATATATATATATACAATGGAGTACTACACCTCCATCAAAAGGATGGATATCCATCTTTTGTAGCCACATGGACTGGATTGGAAGAGATTATGCTGAGTGAAATAAGCCAAGTAGAAATTCTAGTATCACATGGTTTCACTTACTTGCGGTGCATAAGGGGTAATATAGAGCTCAGTAGGAGAAGGAAAGGAAATGGGAAGTAGGGTAATTCAGGGAGGGAAACGAAACATAAGAGACTTTGGATTCAGAAACAAACTGAGGGTCTTGGAGAGAAGGGTGTAGGAAGATGGGAGAGCCTGGTAGTGGGTACTGAGGGTACGTATTGCATGGAGCACTGGGTATGGGGCATAAACAATGAATCTTGGAACACTGAAAAAATAAAATAAATTTAAAGTAAAAAAAATAGCTAAAAATCCACAAAAAATAATAAGGGGATGAAGAAAATTGTTAATTACTTAACTATCTTGGGGCACTTGAAATCAAGCACCTTTTTGCTCATCCATGATATAACCATAATGATGCCTGTTTCTTGGGAACAGTGAGAACATGAAAAAGGCAACACATGTAAAAAATGTTCTGCAGAGTACTATCTGAATTATCACATTAGTGTTATCACACTCTGGGGATAGTGCTGAAGGCTGCTAATCAAGAATTAAGAGAAATATACTAAATAGGGGAGACACTGACAATGAGCCAGAGTGGTAACAGGCATGCCTGTACCTGTCTAAACACTGTCCTATTCAAATCTTTACATTTTACATGCTGCTGCTCAGCCCTAAATTAGAATGAATATCTCTCATATAATATGCACAATTTCCTTGCAATACATTTTCAGGCTTCATTTGGTCATCCCTATAAATGCAATATACTCTAAGCAGGTTGTTAAGTAGATTCAAGGATTTCACAATGAACAGCAGATATCCAGTCCCCATTAAAATGAAGTGCTGACATTGGACTAAGGCCACAAGGAAGTGTTTACCGCTACTGCTCTGGAATTATAATTATTTCTTTGGCCTTTAGAGGACTGAATCATCTGATGTAAATCTATCTTGTTTATGAATAAGATATTTGAAATCAAAATGTTGAAATGCCCCTATATGTATGTTTATCAGCACTAGAAACCATCTTAGCATTGAGTTTACAGAAAGAGACCTTCTTTGTTAATTGCCTACATTTATTATCTATGCTGGATGCATAAAATTTTATGAGATAGTCATTTTGCAATTTAACAGAGGATAAGCTAAAATGTATTGTTGGAGAGTCTGAGGGAAACTTGACAGGGAGTAGGAGGTAAAAGATAAAAAAAAAAAATGAAGGGTTTTGTTTTAGGAGATGTACATCCAAAGAGACTGCTGTCTTAGGAGACAAAGGAATTTTGCTAAGAAGCTCATCTCAATGTAAAGGAGATAGGAGACAACTATCCCAGGCAATTAGAGAATACATATTTGAAAGAGAATGAATTATGATGGTCACCTCGAAGAAGCCAAAAATGAACACTGGACAAGTGTAACCTGAATCTGGAGCCAGGAAAATATGTCAAAATCTTATTTAATTCTTATGAGTTGAAAGGACAAATAGTTCAAAATCCAGTATTCACAGAGACCTCTGTAAAGTAAAACAAATTTGTTGTTCAGCTGTTTTTCCTCTTCCTCTTTGGAAGAACCATCCCAATGCCTTGCCCAGGGAACACTAACTACATTTGTTTTAACCTTGTGTTGTTATAGTGCTGGGATCTAGAAAAGCTAGGTTTATACAATATTACTTGACAGGTAAATTTAAATTTTGCCATCTTGGATGTCATGTCTTGCTTTTCTGTTCCGTATCAGCAGAGTTTTTCTAAGCCCAACACCATGGGATAAAATAGTTCTAGGAAACATGGTGGTTGGACAGCTAGTTATTGTATCCAAGGTGAGCATGTTATTATCTTATTAGACGTAACATCAAAGACTATTTATGAAAGCATGCATAATTGCCCCAGGTTTCTGGTCTATATCTGCAAAAGCCTCCCTCTTGCACAGTTTCACAACAAAGGTAACACTGTAATCCAAAGTTATAGTAAAGCCACCACCTCGAACCCTCCTCTCAGACACCTGAATGGCGCTTCCTCTTTTATTCAGGTCCCTACTCCAATGGCACCACATCGGTGAGGTCTTCTGTGATAGCCTGTGTAAAACACCAACTCCAGCCCCCAAACGAATGAAAAACTATTTCTCACCCCAGATGAGTCTTCTGTGTACTACTACGGCACCTGGTAAGGTACGTGTGCACTTGTTTCCATATTTGGATTAGGTGCCCCTCTCTCATGATAGCCTTCCCTGTCCAGCAGCACCAGCCCCAGCAGCACGTGTGGGCAGGATTTTGACAGCACTCAGTCATAGCTCTCAGATGCAAGTGCAAGTGGGTGAGTCTGGTGCGTCTGGGACGTGCACACAGTGCATTTGCCACTTCACTGGGTGACCCAGTAGAATAAAGCTTCACAGGAGCTGTGACTCCATTGGGACAGTTGAAAAAAGATCACAATATTCAATCATAAATATTCTTGCCTCCCTTCCCTTTTTCCTTTAATTCAAAATAAAGTCCTGTCTTTGAAACAAAAGTTGACTGACAAAATCTTATAAAATAAATTTAAAAATAAGAGCAAGCAATTGATCATTCATTATTCATGAAATAATTCATTGTTAGAGTCTTGGAATAAATTCCCACTTTTTGCCTATATTCTCACACATCTGTAGTTTGGAGGAGTAACTTCATGCGTTATTACAAACAGTAATTAATTGTCTGTTAGTATGTTTTAAGTGCCACTTTGAAAGGAGAAGAAGGGTTTTCTGAAAATGTCATAATTCTCAAAAGAGCAAGAGCCTAAGTAAAGCAGAGTGCTATGATTGCCTTGTTGACAGATAGTTGCAGGGCAACTTGATCAAATTTCTGTACCTTACTTGCTGTAGGGCATTTGATCTGGACCAAACCACTTCAGGCTTCTTCTCTCTCGTGTCTTATTATTTCCCCCACCTCCCACCTTTCCCAGGGAGCTCAAAGTCAGCATATTTAGAGAAGAACTTTTAGACTTTCCAGCTAAAGGAGCAATGTGATGTATGTTCTCTACTACAGAAAACAAAGCTGCACTGAGTGAGCCTGAATTGTAAAATATGATTAAATCTTTTCAGTTGACAACAGCTCTTTACAAGGGTGTGCAGGGTTCTCCTAGTACAGCCTGTGTCTCTCACTTACATCTCTCAGTGTTTCCTAATCTGGGCATTCTTGGACCATCTGTGAAAACAGTATTTCATTTATCATGACTACATAACTTTACTCTTGCCTTTTCTTCACCTTAAATGCTGACCCCTTCCCACGGCACCCACAGCACACACGACTCAACACCTCTGTCCACACAGTAACATTCTCTAAAATGGTATTTTTCAAGTTTGGTAATGATAGATCATCGACTTCAGAATCACCTGGAGTCCCTGTTAAAAGTTCAGAGTCAAATTGCAACCTATGCGATCAGACCCACTGAGAGCAGGGTCCAGAAAGCTGAATTTCAAACAGGATAGTTTGTTGAAGCCCAGATACATTTGAAATCAGTTGTTCTGTGTTTTCCATGAAGCCCTTCTTATTAACCCAGTTCACCAAGCAACTTCTTCATCCTCCTCACTTAGAAGTATTACTCCCTAAACCACTTGTGAGAAATTTCCGGTGTTCTACCTGGTGCCATTCCTTACTTTGTCTAATGGTTTTGTAAATGTTTGTACTGATTTTAACCTTTTGTTTGTGTGTATGCATGCAATTTTCTTCTCAATATTTCTGAGGAGGAGATTCTGATGTTTTGCTACTTTCCTGCATCAGCTCTAGGGCCCAACACATTACCTGGGATACATGAAATACATAATTCATACTGATGGGTTGACTTCATGCTGGATTCGTTCTGGATACTCTTGTAAGTCCACTCATGGACTTCCCTTCTGCTTAGCATTGTTTCCCAGTGCTTGGTCTTGACCCACTGTTCTTTTTACCTTATAGTTCTCTCTGGATGAAGAGCCATTTATGCGGCTTTCTGTGACTGCTCCACAGATGGGTCTCTAGCCAAGTCTCTTTTAAACTCTAGGTAAATATATATAATTACTCAGTGACATCTCTCCTTAGATATCTAACTGGAAGCTCAATGTCAGCATATCCACAATATAGCTTATTATGTTTTCCCCAAAACTCTGTGTCTGCATCTGAATCCTTTTTGGTGAATAATAGAATTGTCTATTAAGTGACTCTTACCATTGACCTTGGAAGCATGCCTGATGCCTCCTAGTGCATGTATTCTGAAGTCAAACAGACCTGGATTCAAATTATGGCTTACCAATAGTTACGCAATCTCAATCAACGTATCTAAATTCTCTGAATCTCAGTCCTTTGTCTTTACAATGGGTACTTAATAGCTATTCTAGAGGTTTCCTATGAAGATTAAATGAGATGTTTATAAAAACTTAGCACACTACTGGTCTATGATACATATTCAGTTAAGGGCAATGATTATTACTCAGGGTTTGATCATTTCTTGAATTGATTCTATATTTTCTGAAGTGTTCTTCCGGCTCTGGTCTTGGTTCCCCCAAATATACCTTTCACACAGCTGACAGGGGCTATATTCAAATCGCATATGAAATCAAGCAAGTCCCTCAATGGCTCCCCAGTGCTTTCTTGATAAACAACAATGTCCTTAATTGGCCCTGATTGGGGCTCCACCATTCCTCTAACCTCATCTCTGATACAACATTTGCAATTTCTGCTATAGACAGTCCCAACTGTGTAAGTTCCTTCCATGAGTCATTCAGATCAAGCCTCCCTACATTCTACCTGGATGCATAAGGCAGGATCTGTTGTTCCAATTTATCAAGTTAATGCCTATTCAGATCTTAGGGAAACTTCCTTGATAATTTAGATCCTCCTGAATTATCTCTTAGCATTTTGGTTTATGTTTCTTGTGGAGACTATTATGGTTTGGTATGGATATGATTTGCTTGTTTATTTCTCATAAGTAATTAAATCATGTCCAGTGCACCTTTTGATCCCACAGTGTCAGGCACTGTGCCTGGCACATAGTAGGTACACAAGGGCCATTTGCCAAGTACGTAAATATATTAAAATTAATTTTAATTTACAGGAATAATAAACTTATCTTTCCCAGCTCACTGAGATCCTTTTCTCCTTACTTATTGTAGTTCACTGCAATTTGAATTTTAAGATTGTTTGGGGCATTCAAGGAAAAGTAGTTAATGTTTTCCTCAGAAATAAGAATCCTCACTACTACTTGGCCCCAAATCACTTTATTTCAGAAATGAGTATAAAGGAAAATATCCTAGGAGATACTGTCAGTACTCCTGTTTATCAGCAAGATAAAATTCACTTTACTTCATTTAGAACCACAAGGTAAGGTCTACTTCTAGGTGAACAATTCAATGGCTCTTTTTCACATGTGGTAATGATAAAACTGGGCCACAACACAGAATATCATGACAATGACACCAGATTTTAGGAGGTCTAATACTTCTATCTCTGCAGAATTATTAGTCAGATGCAAACCAGACTTAGAACATGTTCAGCTTTTGTCTTTTCTCTTATCAGTGTGGGTCAGAAGGATTTTGGGAGTGGATCAATAGATTTCCCCCCTTGTCCTATGCATCAGTGTACCTTACAGTGAAAAATAGACAATTTACTTAAGCTCTGCATTTCCAGAACTTCTTTTGGATCAATAATTCATTATCTGTCATATTTGCCAATATGCAAAATGTTCAGGATAGCTGTTATAATTAAATGAAAAACCTACCGTTTGCAGACTGTTATATGATTTGAGATTCAAAAGGTTTTCTGCTTGTACTTTCAGTGAATTAGCTTTGACCCTATTCTGCTTGTCTGTCTTTCTTTAAAGAATCTGCAGTTCCAAGTGCTTCTCATTTAGACAGTAGCCTTGACATGTAATACAAGTAGACCACTCACCTTTGCCAAAATAGTTAAAGTATTTATCAGATTTCCTGGCTTCTCAAACCACTGTTTTCTGTCAGGTAGGAAGGACTAACCTCTTGGGAGATCAAGGGCCATTAGATATCATTAACTTTCCCCATTCCTTTTTCTTAGGAGGTGGATTTTAAACAACTACCACACATCCCACCATGGTTTGTGATTACATTCTATTAGACATGATGAAGCATCTTCAGAGAAGAGAGCCATCATTACAAAGTGAGTTTAAAAACAAATTCCCAGGAGATCTAATAATTATCTCATGGAGTAGAGATTATCTGCCTACAGAAAGAGGATTTATTTCGTTCACTACTGTTCTCAAAATAATAGCTTGCAGCATGATCTAGAAAGGAGAGGAAAGCAAACAGTCTCAGGAGAACAGAGACACCACTTCAGTTCTGTATAGGAAATCAGCCACAAGAAGATGAAAGCAAAGGGTAAATAATAATCATACTCTGGAAAAGAACTTGGTGAATTTCCAGTTAAATTCCATGGTTCGCACTGCTATAGTTAAGGAGAAGAACTAATTGTTAATATTATTCAATATCTCTGGCTTTCATTCCAACATCCAGTCTACAAATCAGCAGGATGTGTTTAAACCAAAGTATTTCATTGCCATCCCCAAATTAGGATGCCATGATGAGAAAACCCACTAAGACAGAGAGCAAGAGTGAGAGAGAAAGAGAGAACAGGGGAAGGCCACCATGCCACTGTTTAATGAGGAAGAGATGGTGTGATCTAGCTGTCCCACATGGGAAGAGATGGTGTGATCTAACTGTTCCACACAGGAAGAGATGGTGTGATCTAGCTGTCCCACACGGGAAGAGATGGTATGATCTAACTGTTCCACACAGGAAGAGAGGGTGTGATCTAGCTGTTCCATACAGGAAGAGAGGGTGTGAACTAGCTGTTCCACACAGGAAGAGAGGGTATGATCTAGCTGTCCCACACGGGAAGAGATGGTGTGATCTAGCTGTTCCACACAGGAAGAGATGGTGTGATCTAGCTATTCCATACAGGAAGAGAGGATGTGAACTAGCTGTTCCACACAGGAAGAGAGGGTATGATCTAGCTGTCCCACACAGGAAGAGAGGGTGTGATCTAGCTGTCCCACACAGGAAGAAATGGTGTGATCTAGCTGTTCCACACAGAAAGAGATGGTGTGATCTAACTGTTCCACATGAAAAGAGAGGGTGTGATCTAGATGTTCTGCCGGGAGCCAGCCCCAGCAATAGTCAGGGTCTGAGGGTGAGAGAAGGCATCAGTGCTTTCGAAGTGAGGAGACCAAACTCAAAGATGGTGTAGGGATCTCCTGAAAACACTGTTCTCAGGGCTCTTTATTTATAGAAGAGAGTTACATATTTTTTCAGGTGGAAACCATATGAACAAAGAGTTTCTTTAAGTGATGGATCATCAATCTTGAGTGACAATAATGACAATAGTGTTTTTGAGGGTCCTTGCAAATACACGAGGGGCCTTGTGCCCTTGAGGGTCTCACACAATGAAATGGGATGTGCCTATTTCTTTGAAGCGTCCATACAATAAAGCAGGATGTGCCTGTTATATCCTAATCTATAGAATGATCGATCACAGGTAGGCATGTCCTGAGCAACAGATGGTTCTTGCAAATCCTTATCTCATTAGAAAGTTTTACTTCCCCCCAGCATAGGGAGGTGAATGAGTGGTCACATAAACAGGAGGTTGCAATGTCCCCGACAATGTTCCACACAGGAAGAGAGGGTATGATCTAGCTGTCCCACACAGGAAGAGATGGTGTGATCTAACTGTTCCGTGCAGGAAGAAAAGGGTGTGATCCAACTGTTCCACACAGGAAGAGAGGGTGTGATCTAACTGTTCCACACAGGATGAGAGGGTATGATCTAGCTGTCCCACACAGGAAGAGAGGGTGTTATCTAACTGTTCCACACAGGAAGAGATGATGTGATCTAACTGTTCCACACAGGAAGAGAGGGTGTGATCTAGCTGTCCCACACAGGAAGAGAGGGTGTGATCTAGCTGTTCCATACAGGAAGAGAGGGTGTGATCTAGCTGTTCCACACAGGAAGAGAGG
>PITA01035358.1:0-10609 GCA_004023965.1 Spilogale gracilis
CTTCTGTGTTATTAGATGAGATGAATTTAGGTGTGTGGGGGGAGGGCCATCTGAGTGCTGGGGGCAGGGAGGACAGCAGGGGCGGGGGCAGCAGTCATCCCAGAAGTAATTAAGCACCCTGGTAGCCGGTATCTGAGGGAGGAGAGGGGAGAGGAGGGCTGGAGGAAGAGGAGGAGGAGCCTGTGGAACGAGATTTCTGCCGTCTGTCTGGATATCTGCCCAGGTCTCCCAGCCAAAAAAACAAATACAAATAAATAAAAGGCAAGTGCTGAATGACACAGATTATGATATTAAAAAAAGACGCCATTGAAAATGTGCCATGGGACCCCCCGGGGGGGCGGGGTCTGTGCGCGGGGGGGTTGGAATGTGTGCGTGGAGGGGTGCAGTCTGGCAGACTGGGCACGCACCATTAAACTGACTGCCCCCGTCAGAGGTGCCCTGTCTCTCCCCTCCTCATCCCCTCCCCAGTGTCAGAAATTCTCCAATAAGCATTTCTCTGCATTGCAGATTGGGGGAATTGCCTTGCCTCGATAGAGAAAAGCTAGTCGCTCTTTTCCTCCCCCCCTTTCAATTTATCAAGAAGGGGAAAAAGCGCCCCAGACCCCCTCCTCTGCGGCGTTGGGTTCCCTCCCCTGCCCATAAATAACCTTCCCTCCCTGGCGCCTCCCCTCCCCCTCCCGGGCCCAGGGCTGCGCGGCCGTCCTATTGCCGCGCGGAATGTGCTCCGCCGCCTGCTTATTACGTACAGGGGAGGATTGTTGACAAGTGCTCCGGAGCCTGCCTCGCCGCGCTCGCCCTCCCTCCTCCCTCCTCCCTCCCGCCCTCCCTCTGTCCTCCTTCCTCTCTGTCTCTCTGCAATGATCCGGCTCTGAGGATGGCTGCTCCACGGGTCTGTCAGGTGCAGTTTTTGGTGGCTTATCTTGAGGAACCTGGGATAGAAGGTCTGTTCCTATAAATAAAATAAAAACCAAATAGCTCTAGGTTTGTTTCATGCTGCTACGGCTTTTGTTGGAGAACTAGGCCTTTTGTGGTTTTTCCCCTGCTGGGGTCCTGATTAAATCCATTATGGATGGCAAGGTGCTAGATAGATCTATCTGTGTATATACAGGAGTATGTGAAAAGTGTTGCGATTGCCTAATATTAATATTCTTGGAGCTCTGTATCCTCCCCGGGGGCAGTGGTAGCTCCTGCAAAGGCACTGTGGAAATTTACAAGAGAGAATTAAGGTCGTTCTTAAAGCATTCAGCTCTGTTGACCATTTTGGCCAAATCTGCAGTTTTAGCCAGGCTTGTATGAATGTAGACGTTTCTCTGGGGACCGAACACCATCCAGCTATGGCTGGTGCCTTTATTTTATTGCCAGTTTATGTGATCATTCCCCAGCATTTAAAAATAGATGTTTGATTAAAGTTAATTAGTTCATCCTCACTGTGGCTGTGGTTTCCTTTATCAACGAAATGCATTGTTTCCTTCGCCTTAATAGTTTGTATCTCTTGCCTTCCTTCCTTCCTCCGTAGACAGAGGAAACTGAGGCACAGACGTGGATACTGGGTGCTTCTAGGGCAGCCCTTAAAGCTTGAAACTCCGAGTGCTCTCAATTTTTTTCCCTCTCCCTCTCAGCTCTCATGCATGAATCCGGGTTTGCCTTACTAGATGTAAACACAAATGAATTTTTGTTGGGAGCCATCAGTTTCAGTGCCTCTGGTCTTTGTAAATTCTGTGGCCTCGTGCCTAGAGTTCTGCTTTTTGTGTTGCTTCCCTTAGATTTCAGTATGAAAAGGAATGTGACTCTGGGAGGTAGTAGGCCTCTCCGAATTGCTTCCTGTGAGCAGCTTTAAAATTAGATATTATTATTATTATTTGCTTAGGATAGCCTTCTCAGTCCTTTCTTAATCCGTTCATCTGAAAAGCGGGTGTGCACCTTGATTTGTGAGTGAGGTAATGAGGGCCCTCAGAAACTTCCATCCCTCTGAGTGTTATCCTGCTCCAAACAGAAGGGAATTGAGAACTTTTGTGGGGTCCATTTGTATTGTATTAGGGAGAGGGGTTTTAGGGTTCAGGGTGTGGCTCTTCTCCACAAACTGTGATGTTAGGACACAGTATTTGGAGTGGAGCCTGTTACATCAGCAGGGACTAGTAACTTTATGGGGTTTGTTGATCTGAGTTGAAATCGGCTTTGTTTAACTTTGTAGAGACTTGGCTAATACTTGAGCCTGCGTCTGTTGGTAACAGATCTGTGGGGTAAATATAAGTGATGATATTAAGGTTTAAATGTAAATACACATCTTTATGGCAGTTACTAAAAGGTAGACTATCCCCAGCTCTCAGAATATGCTGCATGGGTATATGGAAATCTGCCTTTCAGAAGTGCAAATTGCCCGATTTGGGGAAAAAAATGCCTGATTTTGGCATGTCTGGTTATCTGAACATACAACTTTGGATGTGTTGGTCTCCTTGATCTATCTAAAAGAATTTCTCTAGAAATGCCCTGTGTTCACCTCTCCTGTGTGTGACTCCCAAGTCAGTGATACCATTGTTCTGCAGCTCTCGGTCTCCACACCAGCCTAAATCCAGCATCTGTCTTTAATCCCTTTTCTTCGGAATGTGGAAGGCGGGTTTTGACCTCTGGGGGGGTTCAGTCCTGGCTCATTTGCACAGTGGAACGTCTTGCCTTAGCTGATAGAAGCTTGAGTTGTGCATCCTAGGGGATTCCAAGGATTCATGCTTTGCATGGACGGTTCCAACTAGGTGGTCTGATGGGCATGCCTTTGACTGGTTTGCCAGCATAAAATCAATAAGGTATTGGGATAGGGTTTGGACCCGGAGGCGTTAAGGCCTGGGATTGGGAGTAATTGATGCTTGCATGCAAAGGTAGAGCTTCTCATTGCGGAGCAGTGTGGATGTTTCTGTTTCAGTTGTTGTTGTCGGCGTCGTCGTCGTTCTTCAAGCTATTCTACTTGTGATGCTGTAAAATTCATGGTAAGGATGAAGAATGAGGGAAAAGAGGGAGAATGTAAGGAAGAAGCGCCCTTTATCCTAAAGAAGTAAAGGAGTTGTTGCAAAATGCACAGTACGGTTTGCTTGCCGTTATGATCATCGTAGTTCCTGTAGCTGCCACGCTGGTCCAGAAACTAGAGATTCTGGATCTTTCCCACTGAGTGATTTTTTTTTTAAATTTATTTAAAAACATTTTTTTTGGTACCAAGTGAAGTCCAACTGTGGCTCTTTGGTGGTGGTTGTGTTGGAGCCTCTCCATGAGGATTGTGTTCTTTCTTCTTGACTCCTGGTCAGGATGTGGGAAGGAGAGGTCTTTTGTCTGGGTGGTGCTCACTCCTTTGGGGCTAGACGGCTAGAACAGGGCCGATTGTGGTGTTCACAGCCATGTGGCTGCCCTTCCTGTGTGTAAGTTTCTGCTGGCTTGCTCCTTCATGCCTCAAGGTGAAGAAATTCTTCTGGGCTCAGGGGTCCTGTTTCTCTTCCCGCTCAGCTGTCTCAGAGGTAGCCATGGCTTGATTCTGAAATAAGAAAAATAGGATAGAATCAGACATTGGCCTTCCCTACCCAGGGGCCCAACTTTTCCATGTTAATTAGTACTGTGTCAGGTGTGTGTGTGTGTGTGTGTGTGTGTAAGGGAACACCATTTTTCAAAAACTTGAACGTGCAAGGGATGTTCAGATTGCCCCAAGAAAGTTTCATGGGGAAAGAGTGGTGGCTCTGGCATGGGGAAAGGGTTCCTGGGGCATTACCTTTCTGTTTACTTGTTGGGTGTTAAACTAACAACCCCTTGTCATCTCTCTGTCTTGGGCTCTTCTGAGGGGTCATTGAGGTTATTTTTGGGTTCCATTGGGTTCCTAAAACCTCTATAGCTGATTGAGAACAGATACGGGGGAGCCCTCTCTGCTCGGGGGCCATTCTCCTGAGGGAAGGGATAATTATTTTCTGGAAGCCAGGGTATTCAACCCACTTGGACTTGGGCTCTGTTGACCATGGGTGTGGCAGCGACATCACGCCTTGAGAGCCTCGAGACTGTCGTTTTGATATGGGAAGGGTGTCTGCAGACCGGCCTGGGCTTAGCTTCACAGACCTCTCTGCCCTCCTCATCCCCTTCCCTGGAACCCGAGCCTCGGCCCGAAAGCTTAGCTGCTGACTCAAGTGTGTACAGTTGGGTTCAGACTCTTCCTGTTGAAGCTGCGAGGCTGGTCTGAGCCACCTTTCCCCCCTGGCATCCCAAAGCAAAAAAAAAAAAAGAAACGGTCCACAGATTTTTCTTTAAAAATTGGGGTGAAGACTTTATTTTCACTAGCAATGGCAGCAGACCATGCATTCTGAGTATCTGAGAAGGGGTCCTCCCTCACCCAAGGGGGCTGTTGTGATAATTTTTCTCCCCAACTCCTAGTGCGGCAGCCACCCCCATCCCCCAACACGCGCGTGCCCGCACACACATGCACGCACACTGCAGTTGAAAATGAAAGCTCTCTTTGGATGCTTGACTGTTTAATATGTAATGTGATACCTTGTCTCCCAGTGACGGGGTGACAGACGGGCATTGGCTGCATAACACAGAATCACCTTTTGTGCATCTCTTCTACAACAAAGCCGAATCCACTGACTCTCCGTAATATGCTAATACCTTTGGTGTGCTGCAGATGTTTTGGAAGCTGGGGAATTGCTTCAGAGCTCTCCTTATTTTTATCCCTTCACTGTAACCCGTCTTGAGGCACTGCTTTTTGTGAAACAGGGGGGTCCGATCCCCCACCTTGGTTTTGTATTCTGTCATGTCCATGTAGCTAAGGGGAGGGCTGGTGAAACTTCTTTGTGTCTAAAACATGAAATTGTAAGAGCTGCACATTGTGTGTGTGTGTGTGTGTGTGTCCCAGTGATAGAAAAAGATTCCCTTCTCTCCATCGGTGTTCTAAAATCTGCAGCTCTCATCAGTTGCTTAAGCTGGAGTTCTGGAGCAAATGGGATCCTCGGCCTCATTTGTATTGCACCCCTCCATCCCCCAACTTTAAGGCAAGAGGGAGATGATACCCGAACATCTCCAGTCTTCCAGGGACAGGAATTCTTCCTTCCCACTGCTGCTGTTCCAGGCTTAGAAAAGAAGCCAGTTTTGATGTGTTGGCTTGAATGGAGAGTGTCTTCATTTCTTGCTAATTTGGGAGATGGGCTGAAGGGCTCTGGAATGGCATGGCCGGATTCTGTTGTACTAGGTTCTTTGGGGCTTCTCAGCCTGTGAGGGCGGGCGCCGTCGCCCACGGTAGCTGAGTGGTCTCGGGCCTGGGACACGCTGCCCCTCTCCGCCGCTGCTGGGGGCTAGCCAAGGTTGTAGGCAGTCCCCAAGCTGCCTTCCCCCACAGTGGTTTGAGTTTTCAGCTCATATTTATTGCTTTTGTGAAAGACAATAGACGTGGTTTAATTTAAGTTCAACCTACTGAATATTAATAGAGGGGAACAAATGCTCATGTGAGGAGAATGAGATCTTTGGGCCATTCAATTTTCTCAGTGTAACCTCCTCTCCCAACGAAGGTTTGTGGTGATGGGGGAAGGGTTTGGAAAAATAAAATCAGCTCATGTTTGAAGGAGGAGCCGCTGTTCCGTTATTTCTCATCGACTAAAAATAATAATTCAAAAAATTGATGGCAGGGCTTTGTTAGGGAGAAGAAAAGGCAACACACATTAGCTTGTCTACTGTTCTTACAATGGCTCTTCTGTCCCGTGGCATCCTAGTCCATCTTGCTGACCTGGCTCTTCTGGATTGGGAAGGCTGTATGATTTGGACTAAAAAATCAGAAATGAAACAGGGTAGCCAATACATGGGTAGTGGGGGGTGGGGGGCGGAGGGGGGGAGCCGGGTGAAGGTGGGCATGTCTCTGTCCAGCCCTGTAGACTGCCTCCCTAAAAATGAATGTAAATATCCTCTGTACAGCACCGGGGTATTCAAGTTAAAAAAGCAGACTGCATAGAGAACAAATGGGTCTTTACCCTTAAGCAGTGAAAAGCTGAGCTCCTCCAGTTCGCAATGATAGGCAATCGGTGCCCTCTGTATGGGCCCCAGTTTTCCTAATTGGGAAAGCAAATCAGATTTACCTCTTTGAGTTCAGATAACCGTCCTTGCTATCCTTGGAACAGGGGAAACTTTGGAGTTCTTTGAAGATATTATGAGTCTGGTTGAGGGCTTGGGACCGTGGCCCCACTGTTACTTTCAGTCATTTTCATGTAGCGCAACCATGCCTGAATGTGGCTTAATGGAGCATCCTGCTTGCTTCTGTCTCACCAGCGAGCTTTGAGCTCACGTACAGTCAATTCAAGGTCCCGGTTTCCTTGTAGAATTTCACAGTCCAGTTTCCCTGACTTTGAACTTTGGAGGGGAGAACCATCCTATGCCTTTTTTACATTGATGCCTCTTAGAAGAGATGAATGCTCCCCCGCCCCCCGTTTGTCATTAACTGACTCCTTAGAGCTTTGTGATCAAGTTGTGTAAATAATCTTCTTTGCCTTCACAAAATCCCTGATAAAAGTAGAGGAATGCCCCAACAGGACTTCAGGGTTGGATGCTTTAGGCTGTCCTAGATTGTGCGATCAGAATTGGTTTTCTCGCCTCTGATTCACACTTGGCCCTGAGCGTTCTAGTGTCTTGGAACAACTAGGTCTCCTTGTTGAAACTGGCTTTGCCCTACAGTTGTGGTTCTCAAAATGTGGTTGCCCAGACCCGCCCAGGCTGCAGGGGCATCACATGAGAACGTATTAGACTCCCACGCACTGGGAGCGATGAGGTCTAGGGGCCGGCGTTTGGGCAGGTGATTCTGATTCATGCTCAGGTTTGAGAATCCCTGCTCTGTAATCTGCAGAGGTTCTTGTCAGGAGGGCAGGAGTGTGGCGTGTCACTGAAGAGCCTCACGCTTTGCCCACTCACTCGCTTGCTCACTGGCTGCTTAACCACATGGCAGATATGGAAGATCTCGTCATAGACCGCGCCGTACAGCGGTGTTTCCGCCCCTGCTTCACCTAACGGCACGTGCTCCTTGCTTGTTTCCTCCTTGATCAAACCAGCTTCAGAACAACCCCCGCCTCCTCTGCTACCACCATCCCCGTTTTTGGCTTTGGTTTTTTAGATTTCTTGTTTTTATTGCACATGTGCTGGCTTTGCTGATTCACATTCTCTTGTGTCTGTCTCCCCCCGTCACTTTTTCCATGCCTCCCAGGTGCAGGGTTTTTCCTTTGCACATACTGGTCCGCCCGTGTGTACTTGTCCATCTTCCTCCTCACTGGAATTTAGGTTTTGTTTGATTATGCTTGTATTTCCCAGGGCCCTGGCATATGGTCGGTGTTAAGAAAATGAACAGATGATAAAAACTTAAAAAAAAAATTAAGACAAAACATGGATGAACTCCCATTCTTTCCCTCCTCTCTTGCTTTATTCTCCTTTTTGTGCTTATGGACTGTTGGAATATGTGAACTCAGCCAAGAGTAAGCTTATACTTAAGATGCCCCTTTCTCTCTCATTAATTTTACATGTGGTTCTATAACCACTTTTTATTTTGAACTGCCCAGCCTTTTCAGGCGTGGCCACTCAGCCATCTCCTCTTTACATGTATGACTTCTCTTCTGGGCCCAGTTTCTTCATCTCTGAGTATCACCTGTGACCTTACCAAAGCGTTCTATGTCATTTTATGTCGTTAATGCCTGTGTATTATGTAGGGTTAGCTTTTTAGAGCTTCATGAAATAATCTAAAGGCAGGGAAGGTTAATTTTCTTTTTTTTCTTCAGATTTTATTTATTTGACAGAGAGAAACACAGCTAGAGAGGGAACACAAGCAGAGGGACTGAGAGAGGGAGAAGCAGGCTTCCTGCTGAGCAGGAAGCCCGATGCGGGGCTCGATCTTGGGTCTCCAGGATCATGACCTGAGCCAAATGCAATCGCTTAACCAACTGAGCCACCCAGGCGCTCCGAAGGTTAATTTTCATATAACTGACTCAGCCCCAAGGATACATCCAAAATGTTTCAAAAATTAATCAATATAAAATTACCAAATGATCAGTTTTCAATTGATTAAAATGAAAGATAATTCATTTCCTTCTGTGCACTGGCTGTATTTCAGATGCTCAATAGCTACTCGAAATTGGGGTGCCTGGGTGGCTCAGGCGGTTAAGCATCTGACTATTGGTTTGGGCTTAGGTCATGAACTTGGGGTCGTAGATTGAGCCCTGCATCGGCCCCTGTGCTGAGCATGGAGCTTGCATAAGATTCTCTCTCCATCTCTATCCCCTCCTTCCACCTTGGGGGGGGGGGGTGTGGAGAAAAAAGGCTACATACGACTAGTGGCCATAGTAGTGGGTAAAATGAACCATACCTCTACCCTTAGACTCTGGCTTCCATACAGTTTATGTCCCCTTTGGACCTCACGATGTAAACTGCCCATGTTTTCTCTTTCTTCGGGGGAAATTCTGTTCTGCCATCCTGAATCCCAGAAGCTGCACGTCTCGGTGATGGCCATGGGCTTTATTTCCAGCATTCTGGTATTACTCATCCTCAGAAAGGATGTGGAAACACACAAGCAGGGGAGCGCGTGCATAATAAACAGGTCGAGTGGCCGGGTCTGGTTGGCTGATAAGCATGTTCTTTCAGACGACTCTACCAAATGTGTAGAATCCTGTTACCTATCCAGTGTTCACTGCAGTTTTGGGACGAATCTTAAGTGTTTGAACCAAAAAGGGATTTAATATGGGGAATTAAGTGCTTACAAAGTTGGTGGAAAGATCGCAAGGACGGAAAACAAGGAGCCACACTATACTTTGGCTTTGCTCAAAGGCCAAGCACTATGGCCATGAAAACGTGGATCCTGTGTAGGCATTCCTGTGGATTCCCAGCTGCTGATGCCCGTGCGGCTGGGAAACTAGGGGCCGGACGCTGCAGATGCTTGTGTTGGGGCAAGCTTCCCATCTGTAGAACTTGCATTATATCCAGAATCCTAGGTGTAAGCATGTCTCCATGCTAGAAGACTGGCCAGGCTTCTATTTGCTATCACCCATCAGTGGGGGCCTCAGTGCTTGTTAACATACTTCCAGTAGCCTTTGGCACAGGCCCTTCCTTGGGACCTTTCTCCAGTTCAGTTACTTGATATCCCGGGGCCCCAGGACTCCCTCTTCTTCTATGGTGTCCTCATATATGCACCCCTAGAGAGGCCTTGTCCTTTGAAGACGATCAAAGGCAAATGGGACTTGTCTAACATAATGGATTACTATGAAGAGGAAGTTGTGTGTAGGATTTCTAGTTAAGAACATTAAGTTGTGGCTCCGAAATAAATATGCTTTCTCTCGTCTGGTTCCTGAAGGCAATTCCAAAAAGGATTTCAGGTTTTTTTTCCCCAACGTTTGTTTTAACGTCCTCTCTCCATCCACCCCACGTGGGGTTCAGACTCACAATCCCGAGAGCAAGAGTCAAATGCCCCACCTACTGAGCCAGCCAGGCACCCCCGGATTTCAGTATTTCTAGCGCTCGTCTGTTAGTTTTTGAAGGTTAACCAGTTCGAATTGGTAATACACGAGGGTCCTTTCTTCCTAGCCTGAGCCCTGAAAGATGTTTATGTATTTCAGTAAGAACCCTGCAAAATCTGTTCTGGTTAAAAATCCTGCCTGCATTTCTTACTGTTGAAATGGTTTCCTAGGCCTCACGTAGGATAAGATGTCCCACTCAAAAAGGGGTGGGGGGAATTTATGTACCTTCTAATCCTCTTCTTTCCAAATTCTAGTCCGGCCTCATCAGCCATGGTGTAGGGGTAACTGTGGGAAAGTGCTACTTCCTGATGTCATGTGTTTTAAGTTTTTGTCCCCTTTTCTCACCTGTAGGGCTCCTTGGTAATGGCCAGTCTAAGGGATTAGGACCAGCGTCAGAACAGTCAGAGAATGAGAAGGACGATGCATCCCAAGTGTCCTCTACTAGCAACGATGTTAGTTCTTCAGATTTTGAAGAAGGGCCGTCGAGGAAAAGGTTAGTACCCAAGGCTGAAAATGCCGGCGCCTTAAACCAGGGACGCCAGCGTTTCCCACGGGGGAGCCCGCCCACCCACCCAGTCTCCTGGCTTTCGCAGGTCCTGGTTTCTAAACATTATCCCCTAATTGTCATCAAAAACGAACGTGCCAAGAAAATGCAGCGGGCCGGACAGAGCACGTTCCGTCCCTGAGCATCGGCCGCAGGGCTGTGAGCTTCTAACTCCTGTCTTCTCTGCTCGCTCTAAGTGACGCTGCTCAGTTTCTGCAGTCCATTCGATGGAATTTTGCCACGTCTCATTTTGCCGTGTATGAAGAGTGCTGTTCCTAAAAATGTTCAAGAATTAAAATGCAGTGTTTGGAACAGTGTTCCTCCTCAGGAAAGCAGATTGGTGTGCTGTTTTCACCCCGGCGGCCGTGGAGGAATCGTTTATAAAACTTACCAGTTTTGTTTTTGTTTTTGTTTTTGGTAAAATAATGACTTTCCTAAATAAGCTTGAGAACTCAATAGGGAAGTTGGCTATGGGAGCTTGATAAGTCTGTGGCTTCACGGTCAAACTGTGGCAGTGACCTTATATAATGCAGCTTGTAATGGGGTGCAGCGCCCCCCCCCCCCCCCCCCC
>PITA01035359.1:0-10603 GCA_004023965.1 Spilogale gracilis
GAGTTTTGATCAGGAATGGATGTTGTATTTTGTCGAATGCCTTTTCTGCATCAATTGAGAGTACCATGTGGTTTTTCTCTCTTCTCTTATTGATTTGTTCTATCACGTTGATTGTTTTGCGAGTGTTGAACCACCCCTGCATCCCTGGGATAAAACCCACCTGGTCATGGTGGATAATCTTTTTAATGTATTGTTGGATACTGTTAGCAAGGATCTTGTTGAGAATCTTGGCATCCATATTCATCAGCGATATTGGTCTGAAATTCTCCTTTTTGATGGGGTCTTTGTCTGGTTTGGGGATTAGAGTGATGTTGCGTTCATAGAAAGAGTCTAAAAGTTTTCTTTCCGTTTCTATTTTTTGAAAGAGCTTCAGGAGAATAGGTGTTATTTCATCATTGAATGTTTGGTAGATTCCCCAGGGAATCCGTCTCGGCCTGGACTCTTGTTTTTCGGGAGGTTTTTGATCACTGCTTCAATCTCATTACTAGATATAGGTTTATTCAGATCGTCAATGTCTTCCTGTTTTAATCTTGGAAGCCTATAGGTTTCTAGGAATGTATCCATCTCTTCTAGGTTGTTAAACATATTGGCATATAATTGTTGATAGTAATTTTGATGATTGTTTCTATTTCCTTGGTGTTAGTCATGATCTCTCCCCTTTCATTCATGATTTTGTTAATTTGGGTCTTCTCCCTTTTCTTTTGGGTTAGTTTGGCCAGTGGTTTATCGATCTTATTAATTCTTTCAACGAACCAGCTTCTAGTTTCGTTGATGCGTTCTACTGTATCTCTAGTTTCTGATTCATTCATCTCTGCTCTAATCCTTATTATTTCCTGCCTTGTGGGGGGGTGGTTTAATTTTTGTTGATTTCCCAGTTCTTTAAGGTGTAATGAGAGTTGGTGTATTCGGGATTTTTCAATTTTTTTGAGTGAGGCTTGGATGGCTATGGATTTCGCCCTTAGGACGGCCTTTGCTGTATCCCAGAGGTTTTGGATCGATGTATCTTCATTCTCATTGGTTTCCATGAAGTGTTTCAGTTCTTCTTTGATTTCTTGGTTGATCCACAGATTTCTGAGCAGGATCGTCTTTAGCTTCCTAGTGTATGATTTCTTCCTGAACGTTTTATGGTGGTTGAGTTCCAGTTTCATGGCATTTGGTCAGAGAATATGCAGGGAATAATTTCAGTCTTCTGCTATCAGTTGAGCCCTGATTTGTGACCTAGTATATGGTCTATTCTGGAGAAAGTTCTATGTGCACTCGAGAAGAATGAGTGTTCTGCTGTTTTAGGGTGAAATGTTCTGAATATATCTATAAGATCCAGCTGGTCCAAAGTGTCACTCAAGGCTCTTGATTATTTGTTGATTTTCTGTTTAGATGATCTGTCCATTGCTGAGAGTGCTGTGTTACAATCTCCTACAATTACTGTATTTGCATCAATATATTTCTTTATTTTGTTTAACAGTTGGCTTATGTAGTTGGCTGCTCCCATGTTGGGGGCATCAATATTTACAAATTGTTAGATCTTCTTGATGTATAGACCCTTTAAGAATGATGTAGTGTCCTTCTGTGTCTCTGACTACAGTCTTTAGACTAAAATTCAGTTTGTCTGATATGAGAATCACTACCCCGGCTTTCTTTTGGGGTCCATTGGCATGAAAGATGGTCTTCCATCCCCTCACTTTCAATCTGGAAGTGTCTTTAGATTTGCGATGAGTCTCTTGTAAATAGCATATGGATGAGTCCTGTCGTTTTCTCCAGTCTGCAACCCTGTGTCTTTTTATTGGAGCGTTAGGCCATTCACATTGAGAGTGATTATTAATAGATACGTTTGTATTGACATCATGTTGCCTATGGAGTTCATGTTTCTATAAGTTACCTCTGTAAATTTCTGTTTTGTGTCGCTCTTGGGTTCGTTTCTCCTCTATAGAACCCCTCTTAGCATTTCTTGTAGTGCTGGCTTGGTGGTTGCATAATCTTTTAGACCTTGGCGGTCTTGGAAGCTCTTTATTTCTCCTTCCATTTTTGAAAGTCAACCTTGCTGGTTACATTATCCTTGGTTGCATATTTTTGTCATGTAACTTTCTGAATATGTCTTGCCAGCCCTTTCTGGCTGCTCTGATCTTATTATGTCTCTTCTCCTTCTGGGTTTATGCCCTCTTTGCTGTTCTTTCTCCAGTTCCTTTAGTGGTAGGGTTTGCATATTTGAGACTTTTCTTGTTTCTTGAGAAAGTCTTGTATTGATATACTTTCCTCTCAGGACCACCTTTGCTGTATTCCAAAGATTTTGAACATTTGTATTTTCATTTTCATTTGTTTGCATGAAATTTTTTTAAAAAGATATTATTTATTTGACAGAGAGAAACACAGCCAGAGAGGGAACACAAGCAGGAGGAATGAGAGAGGGAGAAGCAGGCTTCCCGCCAAGTAGGGAGCCCGATGTGGGACTCTATCTTGGGTCTCCGGGATCATGACCTGAGCCGAAGGCAGTCTCTTAATCAGCTGAGCCACCCAGGCACCCCTGCATGGATTTTTAAAATTCTTCTTTAATTTCCTGGTTGATTCATTCATTCTTTAGTAGGATGCTCTTTAGCCTCCATGTATTTGAGTTCTTTCCAACTTTCCTGTTGTGGTTGAGTTCTAGTTTCAAAGCACTGTGGTCTGAAAATATGCAGGGAATGATCCCAACCTTTGGTTCCAGTTGACACCTGATTTGTGACCCAGGATGTCATTTATTCTGGAGTATGTTCCATGTGCACTAGAGAAGGATGTGTAGTCTGTTGCTTTTGAGTGGGATGTTCTAAATATATCTGTGTTGTCCATCTGGTTCAGTGTATCATTTAAAGCCTTTATTTCCTTGTTGATCTTTTGCTTAGATGATCTGTCCATATCAGTGAAGGGATGTTAAAGTCCCCTACTATTATTGTGCTATTGTCAATGTGTTTCTTTGATTATTTAAAAAAGATTTTATTTATTTATTGACAGAGAGAAACACAGCTAGAAAGGGAACACAAGCAGGGGGAGTGAGAGAGGGAGATGCAGGCTTCCTGCTGGATGGGGAGTTGGGCTCAATCCCAGGACTCTGCGATCACGACCTGAGCCAGTGGCAAATGCTTAATAACTGAGCCACCCAGGTGCCCCTGATTTTGTTATTAATTGGTTTATATAGTTGGCTGCTCCCATGTTAGGGATGCAGATATTTAAAACTGTTAGATCTTCTTGTTGGACAGACCCTTTAAGTACGATATAGTGTCCTTCCTCATCTCATAATTTTTGGCTTAAAATCTAATTTGTCTGATATAAGGATTGCCAACTTAGCTTTCTTTTGATGTCCATTAGCATGGTAAATTGTTTTCCACTCCCTCACTTTAAATCTACAGGTGTCTTTGCGCCTAAAATGAGTTTCTTGGAGTCGGCATATACATGTTTTTTTAATCCATTCTGTTACCGTGTGTCTTTTGATTGGGGCATTTAACCCATTTACATTCAGGGTAACTACTGAAAGATATGAATTTAGTGCTATTTTATTGCCTGTAAGGTGACTGTTACTGTATATTGTCTCTGTTCCTTTCTGGTCGGCATTATTTTTAGGCTCTTTCTTTGCTTAGAGGACCCCTTTCAGTATTTCCTGTAGGGTTAGTTTGGTGTTTGCAAATTCTTTTAGTTTTTGATTGTTCTGCAAGCTTTTTATTTCTCTTCCTCTTTCCAATGACAGCATAGCTGGATATAGTATTCTTGGCTGCATATTTTTCTCATTTTGTGCTCTGAATATATCATGGCAGTCCTTCCTGGTGTGCCAAGTGTCTGTGGATAGGCCTGCTGCAAATCCAAAGTTTTTACCATTGTAGGTTACAGACCTCTTGTCCCAGACTGCTTTCAGGATTTTCTCTTTGTCTTTGAGATTTGTAAGTTTTACTATTAGAGGACGGGGTATTGACCTATTTTTATTGATTTTGAGGGGGGTTCTGTGTGCCTCCTGGATTTTGATGCTTGTTTCCTATCTCAAATTAGGGAAGTTCTCTGCTATGATTAGCTCCAATACACCTTCTGGCCCTCTCTCTCTTCCTTCTTCTGGGATCCCTATTATTCTTATATTGTTTTGTTTTATGGTATCACTTACCTCTTGAATTCTCCCCCTGTGATCCAGTAGTTGTTTATATCTCTTTTCCTCAGCTTCTTTATTTGCTTATTTTTATTTTTATTTTTTTATTAATTTTTATTTTTTCCATAACCCAGTCACCTTATCCCCCCACCCACCCTAGCAACCCTTAGTTTGTTTCCTGAGATTAAGAGTCTCTTATGGTTTATCTCCCTCTTTGGTCCCATGTTTCATTTTTTTCCCTCCCTACCCCTCACGACCCCCTGCCCTGCCTCTCAAATCCCTCGTATCAGAGAGATCATGTGATAATTATCTTTCTCTGGTAGACTTATTTCACTCACCTAATACCCTCCAGTTCCATCCACATCATTGCAAATGGCAGGGTTTAATTCTTTTTGATGGCTGCATAGCATTCCATTCTGCGTGTGTGTGTGTGTGTGTGTGTGTGTGTACACCACATCTTTTTTATCCACTCATCTGTTGATGGACATCTAGGTTCTTTTCATACTTTGGCTATTGTGGCCATTGCTTCTTCAGCTTCTTTATTCTCCATCATTTGGTCTTCTATCACTAATTTTCTCTTCTGTGTCATTTATCATAGCAGTAAGAGCTTCCATTTTTTATTGTACCTCATGAATATCTTTTTTTAATTTCAACTTGGTTAGATTTTAGTTCTTTTATTTCTCCAGAAATTCTCTAGTATCTTCTATGCTTTTTTCCAGCCCAGCTAGCATTTTTGTAATTCTCATTCTGAACTCTAGTTCTGAGATCTTACTAATATCTGTATTGATTAGATCCCCAGATTTCAGTATTGTCTCTTATTCTTTTTTTTTGATGTGAGTTGTTCCACCTTGTCATTTTGTCCATAGAAGAATAGATGAATGAAAAAACAAAATGCTAAAAGAGTAATAACGACCCCAGAAAAATATTTCTAACCAAATCAGAAGAGACCTGAAACCGAGGGGGGAGAGAGAGGAAAAAAATATGATCAGGCTGGTGAATAGAACAGAGCCACACACTTGATTTTGGGTGTATTTTGGTCTGTTAGAGGAAACTGCCTTCCAACATTTTAAAGAAAGAAAAACTTATTTGCATACAAAAAATAAGGTTCAATGCATTGAAGGGATAGAATATGAGTACAAAGGGCGGCTGGGTAGCTCAGTGGGTTAAAGCCTCTGCTTTAGGCTCAAGTCATGATCTCAGGGTCCTGAGATCGAGGACTGCATTGGGCTCTCTGCTCGGCAGGGAGCTTGCTTCTTCCTCTCTCTCTGCCTACTTGTGATCTCTCTGTCTATAAATAATAAAATCTTAAAAAAAGAATATGAGTATAAAAATGAAAATTTAAAAAGATTTTTAAAATGGTATTGATAAGATAAAATAGTTTAGGTTAAAATAGGAAAGAAGAAACCATCAAAAAATAGAAAAAAAAAAGAAAATTTTTAAAAATTTAACTTGGAAAGGCTAAAAATCATGGGAAGAGAGCTATGAATTCTATGTGCTGCATTCCCCTAGCACTGGTGTTTTCAGTTCTGATTGATCTGTAACCTCAGTCTTGGCTGGATGTTCTTGCTTATCTTCTGTTGCAGGTATTCTCAAATGTTTTTGCTAGAGGCAGAATTGCACTGCGTTTGTCAGGGTCCAGGCTAAGTAATCTGCTCGGGTTTGCTCTCGGTAGCTTTTTTTCCCTCAATGCTTTCTCTACAGCTTTGGAAGAAGAGAATGAAGATGGCGGCCTCCCAGTCTCAGGCCTTGGAAAATCTGGGAACTTGGGGCCCCACTCTTTTGTGCACCCTCAGAGAAAAACATTCAATCACACCTGTCTCCCAGGTCTCTGGCCGCACGCTGTGCTCACCCACCCTATGACTGAGAGTTTCTATCTCTGGCACTCGGCCCCATTTTGAGTCTCCATACCTGGCAGATTCCTGCAGCTCACTCCCATGCCCCTTCTGGTGGAGTAAGTGAGGGTCTCCCTGGATCTGCTACTTGTGGGGTCCCTCCTCGAAGTGCAGTGGCCCCATAGTGCCTCAGATCACAGTTTTTGGTAACGCCGAGCTGAGAGCCCACTCCTCAGCTCCATCTCTGCAGCCAGCTTCCCTACTTCAATACCTGGGAGCTCTGCCACATTCTCGCACCCAGGGTCCTTCTGTGACCCTGTGGGTCCTGAGACCACACTGTCCCTGCGAGGGCTCCACCCCCTGCTTAACCTCTGGAGCAAGGTCCCTCAGTGGAACAGACTTCTAAAAGTTCTGCTTTTGTGCTCTCCTGCTCTACTACTGGCTGGGAGCCAGCCCCTTCCTGCACAGTCTGTCTTCCTGTGTATCACCTTAGATTCACTTTTCTGCTTGTCCTACCTTCTAGAAAGTGGTTGTTTTTCTGTTCATAGAATTGCTGCTATTCTTCTCTTCAATCTGTTGAGTTTGTAGGTGTTCATAATGGTTTGGTAACTATCTAGCGGAACTCTTGGGAGCAGACAAAATATAAGTCTCCTATTCCTCTGCCATCTTGCTCCTCCCCCTAGTGTCCTGCATCAAATAACTTGTTTGTCTTAAAACAGAAACTCAAAGAGCAATGAGAATGTCCATTAAAAATTATTTTAACCCCCAACCCCCAAATTTTTTAACCCCAAGAATCCCTTAGATATGAACCTGCTGGAGTGTTAGGTATACTGGGGTTCTGTACTAGCTGATGTTGGTGAGGGTAGGTAGAAAAAGGAAGTGATGCAAATTATACTTGTTAAAGAGATTAACATAGATGTTTTCAAGTCTGTTCTGTAATTCAGACTCATTCAACATTTGGGAAAATATGTTACATGGACTCAGATGTGGTAGCTGATAGGTGAACAAGGGCAGTTAAGAATGAACACTTTGACCTTGGTCTTTATATGGTAAATTAAGGTGGAGGAGTCAGCCTTCAGACTGACACTTATTTGAGGGAGAAAGCATGGCTGAGTTCTCTGCACTGTGGACCACTTATTTGAATATGCTTTATCCCATATTGAGTGGAATAATCCAGAGAGGCCTGTCCTGCTCCTGGGAACCCTTCACACATGACCTGGCACTATGTAGGAACAGTCTCTTGGCCTGCTGTTCCTGCCTGGTCTGTATGGGTTTTGTACTATATTTCCTCCTCCAATGTAAAAAAGGCAAGACCTTTGCTTGCTCTATTAGCAGAAGAAAATCACCCTTTCTTTCAGTTTTTTTTTTTTAATCCAGAGGATGAAAATATATAACATATTTGGAAATTCCACTGGCAGACTTGGCAGGCGTTTCATACTTACTTGGACTTAACATGAATTGGATTTGGTTCTTTGATTTCCCTGCCTCCATCTCTCGGAACAAGTTATTTATTATCCAAATGAGTCTGTGTTAGTGGATCAGATATGCACATGGCACATCTTTTGTAAGAGTGTTTGTTCAGTAAGATATATGCTAGCCCAAATTGTTTTATATTGGTTTTCATTGTTGAGAATTTACTGTATTCATTCTTGGTTTGGCCTAAGTGTGGTAGGGATTCTGTGGTTGAACATTTTATCACTGTAACACTTCATGCAAAGGAAATTAAAAAATATATAGTGAAAGCATTTCCCTAATATGTTTCCAATCATCTGTGTACTTTAGTAATTTGATTTGTAGGAACTAGAGAGAAGAGTATTACTGCGCTCTTTTCAATCATTCATAATTCTCTAGGAGTTCAGATCATGGTTCCAAGTTTATGAAAATATCTCTTGAAATTTTCCTCAGTCCTTTAGTACTCTGTTTGTGCATATTGAGAGGGTATTTTATTTTATTACCACACCAGTATCTAAAAGAATTCAGGGAAGAGGGCGAGTCTTCTGTCTCTATCTTAGACAGGAAAAACTGATGTGGACTGAGGTTGATTGGCTTGCCAGAAGTCAATCATTGGTACAGAGAAGCAGGCCCTTTTATTTCTGCATTATCCTATGTGTGTGTGTTCCTGCTTCTGTACTTCTTGGGCTAAGCAATCAGACTGTGACTTGTAAATCCCTTTGCTTGGTGGATGCCTAATAATCTCATATGCAGTGATGAGTGGCATAGCCAGGTGCATCTTCCCTGAAGGTATAGCACATGGGATGGAGGGTGATATTTGGATGAGCTCATCAAGTTCTTGGCTGTGACCCTTGCACCATTATTTCTTTGGCTCTTTCTACAGGGACTTAAGCTAACTGGCTTGTTTCCTTTTTTTGAGAATCTCTGGCCTTTGACTTACTGCAGTTTTTGCCAGTGGATGAGCATGACTTCTGTTTTGGCTAGGGAATTAACTTGTGATAATCCATACATTGGTAGTTTCATGTTTTCTTAATCCAGTTCACTATCTCAGAGTAAAATCAAAATGAAATGTGAAATCATAGCTCTCAAACTCAGAGGTAAGGCTTGGAAGGTTTCATTGGTGAAGATAGTAGATTGTCAAGGATCTTAAGTGGTATAGAATTTTGCAATTATTTCCTATTTTTAATTTTCTTTTTTTATTTCCTGTTATGTTTTAAATTTCCCTCTTAACCTTCACAGTTTTCTTTTCACTTAAGTCTTACGAAAAATCCCCTGACACAGTGGTGATTAGAGCCCAGGTCCTCCTCCTACTTCATGAGGCATAAAGAAAATTGCAAGATCATGTGTTTTGGCCAGAAGAGTTCATCAATCCATGCTTTTCCATTGAAAACATCGTCTGTGGAGGGGGAGTCAAGATGGCGGAAGGACAGGTGACCATATTACGGGGAGTTCCCTGAAGAGAGCTGAATTCCAGCAAAAAAAAAAACACTACATGACCACCATGAACACCCATGAAATCAGCCTGAAATGTGATATTTCCCACTTCTGGACCGCCACGAGAGACAAAGAACATCAACAAAAAGCCCCCTTCTTAACACAACGTGATACCCAATACAACACCCCATAACATTTCTTTTTTTTTTTATTTTTTTATTCTTTTTATTTTTTTTATTATTTTTTTCTCTTTTTTACCCTGAAATTTTTTCAAACGCACCCCTGTATTTTCTGCTTTTGTTGTTGTCTCTTGTTTCCCTGTTCACTCTCTCTATGTTTTTCCCTTTGTTCTCTCCTCTTTCCTTTATTCTCTCTTTTACGTGTACATGTAGATACAAGCTTCAAGTCAATCCCACATCCCTATTTAATACTACCCCTATATACAACCAGTTCTAATCCCCCTATATCTTTTGAAAGTGGGCTCCTCCAACAATAACAACAAGACAAACTCGGGAGCATCTGAAACGCATTCCTTGCCCACAAGGAGTGTCTGCTCTCACCTTCCCACCCTAGTTTGTCAGTGTGTCTGTGTAATTGTCTTTGCTTCTATATTATATAAATACTGGTCTTGGGGGTCATATAGGTTGGGCTTCGCTTTTTGATCTCTTCATTTACACTTGATAACCCTTTTCTTTACCCTGTTACAGCTTTGTACCATATAAATTCTATCACCGGGGCCTGCTCTGGCAGGGCTGTCTTTTCTTGCTTCCTCTCTTCCGTTTTCTTTTTTCTTTCTCCTCCCTTTTTGGTGGTGAACTCTGGTTGCTCCAAAACCTTCCAACAACCAATCCACCTAGATAGTGGCTGATATATCTAGCCATACACCCCCTCAACCACTCCTCACCACAATGACTCAGAGAAGGAACACCCAACAGAAGAAGAACCCTGAAACTGCAACCTCGGTCACAGAACTACTGGAAATGAACATAAACAATATGACAGATAATGGAATTCAGGGCAGCAATAGTCCAAGCAATAGTCAATTTAGAAAAGAACATTAGTCTCAAAGTGGAAGACATAGTAACAGAAGTGAAAGCTGAGGTTAGAAAGGCTTTAGATGAGATGCAATCTAACTTAAATATGCTAACAGCCAGAGTAAGTGAAGCTGAAGATCGTATCAGTGATTTAGAAGACACACGGAATAAGAAGGAGGAGCAAGAGAAGTCTTGGAGCAAACAACTAAAATCCCAAGAAAACAGAATAAGGGAAATGAATGATGCCATGAAACGTTCCAATATCAGAATTATTGGAATCCCTGAAGGAATTGAGAGAGAGAGAATCGTAGAAAATATTGTTGAACAAATCATGGCTGAAAATTTCCCAAATCTGAGGAATGAAACAAATGTTCATGTCCTAGAAGTAGAGACGACACCCCCCAAGATCAATGAGGCCAGAAAAACTCCCAGGCACATAATAGTAAAATTCTTGAACCATAAAACCAAAGAATATGTCTTAAGGGAAGCTAGGAGAAAGCGATCCCTTACCTATAGAGGGAGGGCCATCAGAATAACGTCAGACCTTTCCACTGAAACCTGGCAAGCCAGAAAGGGCTGGCAAGACATATTCAGGAAGTTACATGACAAAAATATGCAACCAAGGATAATGTACCCAGCAAGGTTGACTTTCAAAATGGAAGGAGAAATAAAGAGCTTCCAAGACCGCCAAGGTCTAAAAGATTATGCAACCACCAAGCCAGCACTACAAGAAATACTAAGAGGGGTTCTTT
>PITA01035360.1:0-10606 GCA_004023965.1 Spilogale gracilis
AGTGGGTGATGGCTCTTGGCCGGGCTGCCTCAGTCCTCCTTGTCATGGCCTCTCGTTCTCTGGCAGGCCGGAGCAGACTTCTCCCCATTGTGGAAGGCTCAGAGCTCAAGAGACGGTCAGTGAGAGCTGCCGCGCCCTTCAGGCTCTAGAACCGGCCCAGTGCCACTTTCTCCGTATTCTTTTGGCCAGCGCAATTCACAGCATCAGCCCAGATTCAGGGGCCGGAGGAAGAGGCGTCAGGTGCTGATGGGAAGAACTACAACACTGCATTGGAAAGGGGCGCGGGCACAAGATGATTCACTGAGATTCACGAGGGTGGTCAGCACGACTGTCCATCACAGTGTAAGACGGCCTGAACAGATCTGATCGTGCAACACGTGGGATTCCGCAGACGTTTGACGGGAAGGCAGATATGCCCCCAAAGATGCCACTGATATCCCAGGAAACAGGCTGCTGCCCCCGGCAGGGAAGCCTGGCCCCCAGGTCAGAGACGCACATTCGCCATGTCTCCCTGGCTCACCAAGGCGGTTCCTTCAAAGTCCTGAGAAAAGGACCAGCCGGGGTGTGTCCCTGGAGCCTGAGCCACCGTCCCACCAAGCAGTGAGATTGCACACAAGCATTCAGCTAGCAGATAGGACCCAGCCGCATGCATCAGCTGCTCAGTTAGTGGACTTATCTATGAGAAAGCATGTTTTCCTGGCCTCACTTTGGGATGAAGGCCATTGCTATTATTCATTGCTATTCAAAGAGAGAAAGGGTGGCCCAAGGCTTCTGCAGACTCTGGCTGAAGCAAACAAACACTCTGTTCTTGGCGAACCAAAAACTCTAGCCTCTACAGGGTTGTTCTCTGGGACTCTGCATTTTTCTGCTCCCTTTCCAGGCTCAGTGCACTGGAGAAATTGCTTAAGACTCAAGCAGACTTGCAGAAGAGCCAGAGGTCTGATCAGTGCAAGCATGCCCTTCCCAACGCCGAGAGCTCAGTTGGTAAAGAAGGTGGGACAGCTGAGAAGCAGTACCCCTCCTCACCACCCTCCCACCCCTGCAATCTCACTAAATTCAACAGCACCCTAGTGAGTAACAAGGATTTGCCTCCACAGTTACCTGGCCAGCTGTCCATGCTGAAGAGACACAGACCCCCAAGCTGGCCAAGTACATTGCCCTGTGTCCCCCAGACCCCAACACATCCGACGCCCACCTGACTGCCGTCTTCTCCCGGACCAGGCAGGGGTCTGCTTAAGTAACAGAACCTGAGGCACAGGGAAAGTGCATGTGAGGAGATCAGAGCCTGCACAATGGATGGGGACTTTGAGAGCCACTGTCACCGGTGCTGCTCTAGGATCGTCTGGTGTAGTCAGGCGGCTCCAGGAAGCCTTCCCAATTTAAAGACACCTGAACTGAGCCCTGAGCATCAATAAGAATGGTCAGTGTGCAGAGGCCAGGGAGACCCAGCTGACCCTCCCACACCTTCAGCCTCCCTCGGTGCTGGCCAGCTGGCTCTCTTCAACTACCTGGGAGTGGCCAAGTCTGGCCTAGTGGGAGGAGCACCCTTTGGGGTCAGGAGGTGGGAACTTTTGTCTAGGACCCCAGGAATGACACAAAACAACTCTGGGCCTCCATTCCTTCCAGAGAGGGGAGGCAGAGAAGGGAGCAGCCCTTCTGGATGAATTTGAAGGCCCAAACTATGTTCAGTTTAGCAACAATCCAGGTTGCCCCGGGCTCTGATCTCAGCTTTACAGAATCAAGTATGGTTTGCCAAGCAGCTGTGTGACGGCTACTGTTTCCTGAGCCTCCTGTTCTGATAAATTTAACACCGAGGCTCCTAAGTCACCTAGCAATCCTGAGCCAGAAGTCTCCCGACTTCTATTAAACCTGTCCTCTAAATGCCTCTGGGCTTCAAAACCCTCAGGGTACAAATGTACCCACGTGACAATAAAATGACTCCAGTGCCCGCTCCCCACCCCAGTCCCCCCACAGGCAGCGGGTGGCCTCACACAGCCCCACAAGCCAGCTACTGGCAGCATCGTCCTAGAGCATGCCCCCTCCCACCCCTGCCCCTCCCCAGGGGCTGCTCCCCGTCGTCCCTTGCTGCTCACAACCGCCTACTCCTCTGGAAGGCTCTGTGCCCAGGCCCCCCAAACTCACCCCTGCCCTCCCACACTCTTTGGATGCTGGAGCAGGGCTGGGCTCTTGCAGGATGAGGAGGTCTCCTCTCCAACCCTATCACACGTGTGGTCTCCTGGTCCCCAATGCACCTTGGCCTTTATTCACATTCCAAATGGGATTCTTCTGAGGGGCTTTTGGCCTGGCTCAAACTGGTCCACAATGCCGAGCCCAGATGTCCCGCCCTCTCTCTGTAGGCTACCTTGCCTAATCAAACTCCTCCCTCCTTCTCAGTTGAAAAACTAAAGCCCCAGGCTGACCTGCTAACATCATCTCCTGGGTCAAGTACAGAATGAGAATGCAATATTCCTTGTTCAAAATTATTAAGAATCCGGGGCGCCTGGGTGGCTCAGTTGGTTGGGCGACTGCCTTCAGCTCAGGTCATGATCCCGGAGACCCGGGATCGAGTCCCACATCGGGCTCCCTGCTCGGCGGGAAGCCTGCTTCTCCCTCTCTCACTCCCCCTGCTTGTGTTCCCTCTCTGGCTGTGTTTCTCTCTGTCAAATAAATAAATAAAATCTTTAAAAAAAATTATTAAGAATTCTAGGACAGCAACCGGAAAGCCCTGACCTCAGGGCGGGGTCTGTCTGAGCAGGAGCCTCTGTGCCTGGTGGGGAGCATGCCAGGAAGCTGACCTTGCCCCAAGCGCTTAGACGGACGTCCACTGGTGGTAAATAGTCTCATGGACAACGTCAGGGCCAAAGGGCCCTATGACTCACAGATGGGGACCCAAGGTGGTATGTCTGTGTATGTGCCCCCAGCTTTCTTGCACTCACTCCCCTCAAAGAGCTCAGCAAATGGACTTAACCATAGAAAGAAGGGGGGAGGGAGGAGGGAAGGAAGAAGAAACTAGAAGAATCAGAATTGGTACTTAGAAATCCTGGCTCTTTGGTATCACCTGCTAAGACCGAGTTCTGGGAGTTGTGTGCACACCCACGCTCCATCCCCCACCACCCCCTCCCACCCCGAGGAAAAGGCATTGTGCCTTTGTTATAATTGACTCTCCTTGACCACTCTTGCTAGGAGTTCATGCCCTAACGTCTGAGCTGATGTTCTCAAATATTTTGCAAATGTCCCAGTTTCCAGACCTCTCTGTGCTCACTCAAGATTGGTTGAGAACAAAAAACATAGAAATTAAAAAAAAAAAAAAGAAGGAGGGGTTGGGCGCCCGAGCAAGCAAGTCTGAGAATAGAAGAACAGAATCAGGCTCCCCGGGTTGAAGCCTCCGCTTGGATATGAGATTCACCACTTTTGGAAAGGCCCTCGAGCAAAACCACACATCTGTCCTTCTGCCTCTATGGGAAAGACACCTCCGGAAAGGCCCCCATTATTCCCCCACAACACTTCTGCTTATGTGCTAAGCCCAGAGCGAAAGCACTTTCCTGCAGGCCCAGCCGAAGCCTGGTGAGGACCACAAGGAATCACATGGTGCCCAGACAGGGGGAACCTCTCATGAAGGACTGGTTCCCCCAAGTGCTTGTATTTACATTTACATCCTTCCTTCCTTCCTCCCTCCCTCTTTCCCTCCCTCCTTTCTTTCTTTCTTCTTTCATTCTTTCTCTTCTTTCTTTCTTTTTCCTCTCCCTCTCTCCTTCCTTCCTTTCTCCCTCCCTCCCTTCATTCCTTCCTTCCTTTCTTCCTCCCTCCCTCCCTTTTTTTTTTGCCCTATTCCTCAAAACAAACAACTTTTAAGCTAACAACAAGGAGAAGATAAAAACAAAATAACCTTCCCCGTGTGGCTGTGCCTCCAGATCTCGCAGGCCCAGGGCCCCGTCTGACTCTGCTTTATCATCTTCCTGTGTCCCTGACCCCTGAACACTTTCTCGTCCTGGGTGCGGAGCTGCTACCCTAAAGGGCCCCAGGGCAGCACGCGGCCTTGCTCTCTGCCTGCAGACCCCACCCAGAAAGCTGTGCAAAGGGTGGGTCCAAGGAGGAGAGGGACTCTGGTTTCCATTAAGTTTACGCCAAGTTAACCGCACCTACTCTCCCCTGCTAATTCCAGACATTCTCACGTCTAACTGCTGTAGGGTACGGGACTCTGGCAGCCAGAGAGGGGAGACCGAGAGACTGAAGTACGCTGTCATAAAAGCCCAGTGTGGGCGACCTAGACAGGCACGGGGGAGATCGAATCATGCTCCATCATGCCACTCACAGAGTGCTGAAGGTGGTGGCGCTTCAGAGGAACCCCATTCTAAATCGGGCTACCCTCCGAGGCCCCAGCCTTCCTCTTTTTCCTGATCCACGCCCGCCAGGCCCTGCTTGGTAAATCCTGAGATCCACAGGATGTAAGAGCTCATTCATCAGAATCAAAATGGCCACAATTTTCAAACCATCACCTCTTGGTTACTCATCTTTTAAGACGAAGTCCAACAACAGAAGATGATATCTGGGATTACCTAGAACTGGAAACGATTCCCATTTGGATTTTCCCCATATTTGAGAATGGAGAACCCACTGAATACAGCAGCTCGGGGCAGATGCTGTGCAAACCCCAGCTGCCCCTTCATTCCAGCAGCCCAGTGTTGTCTACGAAACGCTCGCTGCTGAGCCTCCCACCCCACCCCGTGAAGCTCCTGGGCCGAGGACAGTCACTCTAGTCCCATGCTGTCTCCTTCCCTACATGTATTCATGCATTCATTTATTCACTCATTCACTCATTATTAGAAGAATTTCAAACCACAGTAAGTCTGTGGAAGTCCGGCGGCAGGGCAAGGAGTCAGGAGCACGGGGAGCACAGGTGAGAGAAAGAGATACAAGCAAGCAAGCACACATGGACTTCAGTGCTTATGGGATTTTATTGATGTACTGATTGAAACACTTGTAAATAACTAAGGACTGACCAGGCTGAAAGCAATACACGGTCCTCCTTTTACTTCCTCTGAACTGAAAGAGCCTTGCAGAATTCCATATGCAGAACAGCACAATATAAAATGGCGCTGAATGCTATTGCACAAGGTAAGTTTAAGCCGGGATTTTTCCATCTCAGCACTGCTGACATTGGGTGCTGGCTAAAGATCGCGGGGGCTGTGTGCATCTTAGGGCGCTCAGCAAGCATCTCTGACACCATACGCTCGATGCCAGTAACATCCCACCCACAGTTTAGACAGCAGACCACGTCTCAGACTGACAAACGTCCTCTCAGGGGTAACATCGGTCCCCTTGAGAACCATTGGTTTAGAGTGAAAACTGAGAAGGACTAAACATGTCATCGGGCGGTGGTAGGGGTGGGAACCATGAATGATCTAACCTCCGCTCTGCAAAATCCTCTTTCAATAAGAATTGGTCCTGAAAGTCCCCACCACCCCACCTCCACTGGCGAGCAGAAAAATAGGATCTCAAACTCTACAGTAATCTGTTCCAAGCATCCTGTTCTTCAAGATGTTTTTGTATCCAGTTTGCCTGAAACCAAGGGTTTACTGAATCAAGTTTTTATCTTTTACCGCTTGAAAAGGCTGGGACCCGTCAGCTGGGAACTTCTTTGTTCACTCACACCAATTTCAAGCGATATTTACTGAGCCCCTGTTGTCTTCCAGCCCTGTTCTTAGTCATGAGGATACAGCTGTCAACAACGCAGAGACAAGCCCAGCCCTCCAAGAGCTTCCCGTCTTGTGGAGAGGAAGGGAGATCATGCGCAAGACAAAGAATGCACAGTCAGCGGCAATCTTGGAGAAACATAGGCATCAGACAGAGGAGGTGTGGGGAAGTGCGAGCCGTCCAGGCAGCAGGAGCAGGGGAAGGCTCTCAGATGAGCTGACACTGAGCAGAGACCAAGATGGAGAGAGAAAGCCAGCTCTGCAGGTGTCTGTGGGAGACAGTCCGCCGGAGTAAACAGCGACTGCAGAGGCCCTAAGACAGGAGCAGACACGGAGTGCTCCAGAAAAACACAGAGGGCCCTGTGGCCGCAGGGGGCCTAGGCGCCTGAAGGTGTGAGTCGGAGATGAGAGAGGAAGGGTAAAGAGGGACACATGTCCTGCAGCGCTCAGGGACTTCGTGGGTGTAGGCACATTTCAGTTTTGGGTCCGAGGGGGAAGCCACTGGAGGATGTGGGGTAGAAAACAGTGAGGAGCTCAGGACCAGGGCAGAAGCAGAAAGACTATAGGACATGTGTGTTCATTGGGAGCAACACAAAATCTCCAAATAACAGAATCCAGTGATAGACTTTTCTCTCCAACAGAAACCAGGTCAAGAGGTAAGCGGATCAAGGCAGATCCCGAGGCTCCCAGGGTCCTTCCAACGTGCTTCCCTGGCAGCCTGAGCCGCGGCCTTAGGCTCCCCAACGGCGCTTCAGCTCCGACAGTGCATGTGCATTCCAATCAGCAGAAGGAGGAAAAGGTGAGGGGAGACCTGGGCGCTCACAGTTCTGTGCATTTCCTATTGGCCAGAACTCCGGGGGTGACTGAGGACTGCAGGTCTCCATTCAGAGGCACCAGGGGCTTTTCATTGAGAAGGTAATAATAAAGATGGCTCTGTTCCCGAAGAGAACAGTGCTGGAAGCCACTAGCTCTCTGTACCAGGAGGCCACCGCACCTGCGCCGGTGAGGCGGTGAGGGCGGGGCACGGGGAGGGGCCAGGCTCTGGAAACCTTGCGGAGGCAGAGCTGATGGCTGTGGTGACCGTCCCAGCAGAGGTGGGAGAGACAGAGAGGAGACAGGGTCTCCCGTGGCTGCGCCAACGAACTCCTCGCCACAGACCAGTTGCGGCAAGAAACGCATCCTCTTACTCTGGGAGTCAGACATCTGCGTCAGGTCCTGCGAGCTGCAGGTGTCCGCGGGGCCGGGCCCCTTCTGGATGCTAGCGGGGGGGTCTGCCCCCGGCCTCCCCAGCCTCTGGAGGCCCCCGCACCCCTGGTTGTGGTGCGACTATGACGTTCCAACCTCTGCTTCTCCTCGTCATATCTGCCTCCTTGACTCCAAGTCTCTTTCTTCCCTCCCATCAGGAGCTTGTGAACACATCAGGCGTGCCTGGGTAATCCGAGACGACCCGGGCCCTCCGCTCCGTCCCACCTGCGAGGCCACTTTGGCCGCATCAGGTCGCATGTTCCCGAGATCTGTCAGGCAGGACCTGGGCATCCTTGGGGGCCGATTTCCTGCCTTCATAGTCAGGAGACCGGGCGTGCCCTGCGGAGACATGGAGAAGGCAAAGGTGCGGGCGTGATGGGGGTGGGGGAGCGGGGCGAGGCACACACTGGGCTTTGCTGTGCTGGTTGTAGATGCCCTACTATCCCAAGAGGAGGTATGGCCGCCGAGGCTGAAGCTCAGGGATCTGAGCCGGAAGGGCGAGCTGGGGGTCAGCAAAGAGTGGGTGGTCTTGCAGCCGCAGGACTGGCTCTAACAAGGTCAGGAAGGAGAGGAAAGGACGGGGCACGACAACTGAAGGTCACACAACGACGCCGTGAAGGCAGGGAGCTGAGGCGAAACCAGCTAATGAGACTCCGAAGGTGCTGCTGGTGGGGAAAGACCGCAGAAAGTGTGTGCTCTTCTGTGGGTGTCCCTTGGGAACAGAGAGAAGGACCTCCTCTCTGGCTTTTGCTGCCTGCACCGCCCCCTCTCTGCTCAGGATAAACACCACTGGTTGAAGCAGAAGCAGGAGACCAGCGAGGCAGTGGGGACAGCTGGGTGGCCAGCCCGTCTGGGCCAATGTTGGGCTCCGGCCAGCCACACATGAGGTGCTGGGCTGTCTTTACTGCCCATGCACCCCCAGACCCTCCGCAGGTTCAACATGGAGGCTGGGCCAGCCCGTGCAGTCTAGTGGATGCAAGCAAAACCATCAGGGAACCACGAGGAACAAGATCTATTACTCACAGTTTCTAGAGGGGTGCACAGCATACCCAAAAGCCACGTAGCCAGGCCTTAGCTGGGGACACACATGCAGACCTGGGTCCCCGTGGAGTATGTGGGGTTTCACAGGTTCCCTCTGCACTGGCAGATTGAAGGCCTAAGAGCAGGAAGGGGGAAGCAGGATCACTCAAGTAGTCAGGTGTCTACGCCGACCAGGGGTTTCTGAGAGAGAAACTTCATGGGCACAGCAGTCTGTTCCTTATATAGTTATGTAGCAGAAGCTGTGTCCTACACCTGCCAACACATTTGTTCGAGATGGACATCTCAGCAAAGTCTTCCTGTCGGACACCGATGCTCCGAGTACCCGTGTCCTTTGGGACCAGTTCTTGTCTTTCAGAGAGCAGCGCATGCATAAGTATCAGGCCCCACCTTCCTCAACCAGTGGAGGAGGGTGCTGTGGTTTTCTACAGCAATAGTTCTCAGCCTCAGCTAGACAGCTTTGAAAAATGCTCATGCTTGGGGATAGCCCCGGACATTCTGAATTTAATGAATCTGAGGTGAGGCCTGGGCCTGGAAATTTTCAAATCTTTCCGGCGTCTCTCATGTGCATCCAGGGCTGAGAACCTCTGCCCCACAACAACCAGCAGGCTCTGAGTTAACCACAGTCCTGGCAAGAGGCCACTGCCCTCAACACCTCGGCAGCTTTCTGTTCTAACTCCTCGCCAAGGGCTGCTCAGCCTGTGGAAGAGCTCTCTCTCTCTCTCTCTCTCTCTCTCTCTCTCTCTCACACACACACACACACACACACACACACACACGCAGCCAGAGGGAGGGGAGATGGTGCAATCCTGTTGGAACGCAGTCTGGCATTTCTCACAGAGTGAAATGTACCCTGAACCACAAGAGAGCAAATTCGCTCAGATATTTACTCAAGGGAAATGAAAAGACAACACCACAAAAAGACTTCCATACAAATGCTCCCTGGAAGCTTTATTTCTAATAACCCTGGACTGGAAAAACCCAGAGGTCCAGCTGCAGGTGAGCGGAAGAACAGATCGCTACCTCTCAGCAGTAAAAGGGACAAGCAGTACCCACACCTGACATCACGGGTGAACCCCAAAGGCTTACACGCTGGACAAAGGAGACCAGACACAAAGAATACGCTTCCATACGAGCACTATTCCACTCCGGGCAGTTCTAGAAGAGCAGGAGCCAATCCGCCATGACGGAACAGAGGTTTCCTGGAGCTGGGGGGCGAAGGCACTGACCTCTGAGGATGATGCCCTTATTATATATCTGATGGACGCAATGTCGACACAGCTGGTTTTTTTCAATGTGAGGTCTTCATTGGGGTACCTGGGCGTGGTACAGCACAGATCTACACTCTCAGCACTGTCCACACCTCCCCTCTCTGCCCGAACTTCTCCCTCTCAAGGAAACACCAGCCTGCAGCCACCTGCCTCCCCTCCGTCCTTCCAGCCCTGCTCAGCCTCCTGGGTCTTTCCATCTTCCACTCAGAGCCACAAGGGCCCCCCTCCATATGAGCAAAGGGCCCTCCCTGCAAATATGTTCTGTGGCCACAACCTGGATGGTGCTTGCCTCCCTGCATGGGATCCCATCAAAGAGCAGATGAATGCAGCTAGGAGCTGCTGGAATGATCAGAGACATAACTCTAAATGAGGCCCAGACACCTGGGGTGGGGAGGGACTGAGGCTCCCACCTCTGTGCAGGCGAGGCTCCTGGACCCCCCAGTCAGAGTGCCTATACGGAGAGGGCTGGACCAGGATGGGGGACCGCACTGGCATGCAGATCCTGACTGCAGCTCTGGGTGGGCTCTGGGCGGCCAGTCTCCAGGCCATTCGTGACAGAGCAATAAAGACAGCCCCAAGGCCCGTTGTGGCGGAATGGATTACTAGAGCCTAGCATAATGCAGTGGGGCCAGCTCTCCCCTGGAGAACAAGCAGTCTGCAACTCCACACGACCCCATATCATAGTGTGGAGAGAGAAAGGCACCACCTGCAGAGGCAGCGTGCTGGCTGAGTGCATCTGTGGGAGGCTCGAAAGCGGGCAGAGCAAATCCAGCTGCGGGCTGCCCAGACAGTGGTTTCATTTGGGGGATGACTGGCTGGGGGCATCGGGGAGATTATAGGGTGCTGGTGATGTTCTTCTCAGTATGAGTGCAAGTTTCTCTATGAGCTAGACACAGAATTTGGGAACATTTTGGAATGTTTTGCGTGCATTACGTTTTAGGAAAACAGTTAAGGTTTGGGGGTTACTGTTTGCAGCCTCATGGGGGGGCCTGTCTCCGTACGTGTCAGCACCACAGGCCAGCTTGTTGCCTCTAGAGTCTACGCAGGAGAGAGCTGAGGATTGGAGGCACAAACCCCCTGCCCCACATGAGGGTGGGGGTGGGAAGGCCCCCACTCTGAGCCCCAGGCACTGCTCCCTGAGGGTACCAGCAGCTCCTCAAGGTCTCTGCTCCAGCAGCCAGCTCCCTCTCCCTGGCAACCAGGTTACCAGAGGGTCCACCTGCGGGAAAGCCTCAGGGACATAATCACCATCACTAAGATCAGCAGGCGGCCTGGGGAGCTGGATTGGGCCCTGCTCTGGCAGCCTCCGGGCTGCTTCACCGGAGAGGACCGTGGTTGGGTGTCCGGGATGCCACCCAA
>PITA01035361.1:0-10595 GCA_004023965.1 Spilogale gracilis
GAGAATAATGATTTCCTATTTTACCTATCACAAGGCTCAAAATGATATTGTGCATGAAAACAACCTTATAATTTAAACACTATCTGAAAATAAAACATTATGATGTAAATAATGGCAATTTAAAAACTGTCAAGTGTAATATAAATGTCAACTATTTTAGTAGCATTACTACTACATATACTTTTAAAGCACAATAATACACATGGAAAAAATTATACACCTTTCTCCATTTTGATTTCTCACATTATACAGTAACATACCAGAAGGAAATGAGTTTTAAGACTGATATTAATAGACAGAATGTAGTACTATGAATTTGCTTACATTCTGCACAATGGACATTGCCCACATGTTAATAAAACAAGAAGACAGGATAATCTAGCATTATTAATTTTCTTAGGCTACAAGATTGGAACCAATGGTTTATTATAGTAACTATATTATCAACAATCAGAAACTGATTTAAAGTCACTATTTTGCTGCCCATGTTTCCCCTAACTTTTATCATACCCTCTGTACAATCGTGTGTGGTATAAATACATAAAATTAAATAAGTAAGCTTTCTTATGCCTGACAGTCTTAATGTACAGAGTGAGGATTCACAAATTTCTCCAAGGAACACACTAGTGTTCCTTGACCATCTCCTCTATCTGAACCTGACACTAGGATAGGTAGGGAACTTTTTGCCTAGTTCTTCCTATTTAACCAAAGTTAATTTATTTTTTCCATTAAGAAAGCAATATACTTCCACTGAATACTAGAAAACCAAGAATTTGTTTTCACAGCTAATGTTTGCAGTTGACTTTCATGTCTTTCAGTATAAACCTTACTCATCTTTGTGTTCCCTAAATCTGGAAACAGTGGATGTGTTAATCGCCATCATTTTCTTAGATCTATTGCATTTGTTACCTTGCTATTCTTCTGGCCTTCACACTGACCTGCCCTCCACAGTGTTATCAGCATAAGCTTTCTGAAATGCACATTCGATCACCTCATTCTCTGCATCTAATTCGATAATGCTTGGGGACTGGAGTGCATATTTACCTAGTATATCCTGAGAGATTCTGATTTGCCCTTCCTTTCTTCCATGAATGTGTTTCCCTCTTTGTTTACCAGTCGCATTTTTACTCATTCTTTAAAACTCAGTTGGAGAGTCTCTCTTTCAAGAAGCAGTAACTAACTCTCCCAAAGTCTGACTTGTTTTTCCCGACTTCTCACATTGTACCTTGTAGCACACTTTCACAATACATTGTATTACAACACTTTACTTCTGTATCTCCCTCATCAGGCTGTAAATTTTTGAAGTTTTCTTGGTACTCCAGACTTAACATTTTTATTAACAATTTGGAGATTAAATTTAGTATGAGAAGTGCCATCTTTGACCCGATCAAGCTAGGCACACTATCCAAAAACAGTTTGGCAAACATATATTATTAAAACAATTGTTTTTAAAACTAAGTTTAAAATAATAAAATACCACTCATCAAAATAAAACCACAGACAACGAGTAGGTTTACACTGGCCCAAATATAGAGAATAGTGTTGTTTTACAAAGCTACACTGGTTGTAGATATAATCTCAGAGATAAGAGTTCCATGAGCATATACTGTCTGATATTAAATCAGAAATTCTATCGCATGTTATACAAAATCAATAACGATAACAATTTTTGTACCTTTTATCTCCATGTTTTTCTTTTCCGATCCTAAAATTCGCTAGTTTTTCCTTTTACAATTATTTTTAAAAAATTACCCAACCTCACTGTGGTGCCTATGTGTGTGTGTAATAAAACTGCTCAGAATCTGATATGCATTTTTCTTTGACTTCCCACTGAATTCCTCCTTCATTAAAATGTTATGAATAGCACCTAAATCTTATTTCACTTAAAATGTACCATAATAGACATATAAAAGTACAAAAACCGTACAAAAATATTAAGCAGTAACTTCTGTTTACATACTCTATGAAAAAGAAAGGGAAACACAGCATGTCTACCACTGAGGAAAATGAAGACGGCTGGTAGGGAAGAGGCAGTGAGTGACTTGAGTCTCCCTGGGGCGGGCCTCACCCAGTAGGGTCTTTCTGCTGTTTGGAGTGATGGCGGTGTAAGAGGTATAAAGACTATTTAATAAGAGCAAGAAACCTGTCTCAACATTAGGTGCCCGACACGTTTCTAAGATCATATGAATTGACTAATTCAATCATCACAGCTCTGTAAGAGAGGTACTATTATTCTCATCCAAGCTCAGTGGCTAAGGCGATTCTGTACCTACAAAGTAGTGAGCCTAGGGTTGGAAACCTGCAGGCTGCGTCCAGAGCCCAAGTTCTTGCCTGGAGGTATACTGCCATCAGCTGCATCCGCGCATGCGCAACTGTGAGCCACACCATGAGGGGAACGCGCATACACATATTCCAACGCAGCAGTGACACTGCTTCTTGTGCCACATTTTCAAATAAATGGTGGTTCGGTTAGGTCCATAAGACAAGCAAATAACAACCACATCAAAAAGATCTCCATAGGACTAGAATGCTATTTCCTCTCTGCATGTGGAGTTAACTCACATAAAGAATCCTACACACAAAAAAGAAGTTAATAACTAATATAAACATGTGTTTTATATACATATATAGTTATAGTAATATAATATATAGTTACATACAACTATATATGTAGTTATGTTAATAACTGATATAAACATAACTAATGTTTTATTACAGTATAAGAGGTCAAGGATCATGTGTATTTTGGGGTACACGTTTAATGCTACAGAACTATTCCTAAAGATTTATGTTCATTGACTAGTTAACTAACTAATACCTTGCACCTGCACTTTTGTGGTCTCTCTCACATCTCAAACTAGGAGAGAGGCTTTCTTATAGAAGTAAATCAGCTCAACACACAAATTAAAAAAAAAAAAAAAACAACAACACACTTTTTTCTTTCCCAGCTTTTTATATTTGTAAAATTATATAATATGTAAATATTTTAATATGGCTTTATCATAAATCTCAAGTTTCATCATTTTATAATGTAATCATCTACAAAGCTTTCAAAAAGAAATTTTGTTGTTATAAATTCAGTGGAGTTCTGATAAAATCCTGACTATATTACTGATTGTTTTATAAACAACATTATCTTTTAACAAGGTTCTCTTGGTACTTCAGAAAATAACTAATACTTCCATAACATGGTAAAAAAAAGAAGCAAAATAAATTCCAGATGAATCAAAGAATTACATGTAAAAGAAAATCACATTATAGAAAGCCAGTAGAAAATGTATTTGAATATCTATCCAAGTTCTAGAGACTTTCTTAAACTGAGACCTTATCTGGAAAAGAAAAATCTTAAGAGGAAAGACTAATAGACAACTAAGAAAAGATTTCCTGTGTAAAAATACAACAAACAAAATTAGAAGGAAAATAACAAATTACAAATTAATTACCTTATTTTTAGCACATTTTTCTCAAGACAATATTATTCCATGAGGATGTAATAAGAAGGACATTCTAATAGGGTGGTAGAAGTACCAACAGGTACAATTTTTTCAGAAAGGAATTTGACAATATGTATTAGAAGTCTTAAAATTGTTCAGTTAAATTGAATGGGACAATCGTGGGCTTTGAAATGAAGTAAACCTTGATTCAAACCTGTTATCAGCTCCCTGACCTTACAACAGTCCCCACAGTCTGTCTTCAGAGATGAATAAGATGAAGTAGTTGGGGGGATCTGGGGAATGGCAGTTACAGATCAATGCGACAGGGTCTTGAACCCATCAGAATATTTTCTACTTTTTTATGTATGAAGATTTTGCAATTTTATTTAAATGCACTTCCTTATCCTAATCTCTTTCTTTTCCCCACAGTCGTCACATTACTTCAGAATCCCATTACCTTATAATGGTAAGTTCACTACCTAACCCTTCTGCCAGATTAATTTTCCTGACACAGAATTCTAATGTGCTGTAAGGACTCAAAGACTTCTTTGATCACCCCTCGCCAATCATCCACAGAAGAAAGGTTAGAGGGGACCCAAAATGAATTTGAGAAAGCTAGAATGAGCCAAGTACTTTACAAACATCACCTCCCAGGAAAACAGATGTTGTACTGTTAGTCCCACTTTGCAGGCGAAGCGGCAGGAAAGCAGTGTGGGCACCACATGGTGGGAAAAGGGCAGACGTGAGGCTCCAGAGTCTCTTAGCCCAGCTCTCATGGTCAAAAAGACATTTTCATCAGACAACAAGCTTTCCGCTCAAGCCATCTAATGTCCAGACAAAAACAAGTGTTACTTTTTCTACTTCATATCATTCTCTACACTACAATAGTTATAATTTGATTTAGCTGTGAATCTCAAATCTCAAACGCCACTGCTGCCTTCCTATTGAACAATTAAGAGCCTCAAATACATATGATCTTTGCTTCATCTGAGTTCCTGTGGTACTTGATTACCTGAATCACTAAGTCACTGATCAGGTCCTGCCACTCATTATAAATTTCCTAAGCATCTGCTCTGTGCCAGGTATTGTGATGCATCCTGAGAAATAATAATATATATACATGATCATCCCCTTCGCAGGGCTGTGGGTCCCACTGTTTCAGGACACCCACCACAGGCTTGCTGGCATCACAGTTACTGTTCTACCTACCTCAGGGACTCTTCCGGCCTGTTAGTGATTGTGACACAGACCTTTTTTATTTATCCATGTGTCCCTCGGAGCATTTAACATCACCTGGCATACAACAGGAACTCAGAAAATATTTGCTAAATGACTGAAAGACAGACTCCATCATCCATTCCTACATTTTGAATTCTACCTTGTCAACTGTTTTATAATTTACCCCTACACTGTCCTGGGTGCCCTTACTTGTGGTCTTCCCAGCATTCCCATTTTGTTCTCTATTTAGATGGTGAAACAGAGGGCCAGAAAGAAGGGATGTTGCTGGGCTGGAGGGCGCATTGCTTTTCACTAACAAAAGTGGAAGTTGAAGGTAAGGCAGAAGAGAATGAATTTTACTCATCATCTAACACTGCCTTGCAACTCAATGACTAAGTCAGTACTTCAGTAAACCAAAAGGAAGTTTATTAATTTACCTAAATTTTGTCTATACAGGATCCCAATGTACATTCTAATGTTATCTAGAATATGATAGAGATAAAAAAAATTTGCTTTATATTTTCATCATTCAATACTACTCATTAGAGAAATTGAATAGTTACATTTGAAAATAAAACTCTTTCACCAAAATATGTCCTGTACCATCTACAACCTACGCAGCTGATTTCATTTTCCTATGTATTACAGAAATTGAGATTTTAATTTGGTTTATGCATTTAATGATTACAGAAGTTTATGCATTTAATGATTACAGAAAAAGAAAAGGGCATTAAGTAGAATAAACAGCTTATCTAAGTACTTTATAAATCCTTGGAAACAGAAATTGCTGCAGGTATGTTTAACAGGAGTTTATAAACATCCTACTCCTGTGATACTAATCTCGAAGAGTTTACTTTTCATGAATTTTATATTTTGACAGCATATGCTACCTTAATCATGGCAATAGTTTGGACATATTTATAAAACTTAAGCTAACTAAAACAAAATTTTTTAAAAGCTGAAATGAATAATCTTTTTTTTTTTTAAAGGTTTTATTTATTTGACAGGGAGAAACACAGCCAGAGAGGGAACACAAGCAGGGGGAGTGAGAGAGGGAGAAGCAAGCTTCCCGCCGAGCAGGGAGCCCGATGTGGGACTCCATCCCGGGTCTCCGGGATCATGACCTGAGCCGAAGGCAGCCGCTCAACCAACTGAGCCACCCAGGCATCCCTGAAATGAATAATCTCTTAATTGAAAATGAAGCATGGAATTCTTAAATTATTATCAGAAAGAAAATTAAAGTTTCATGAGCTGTTATTTAATATTTTTGAAACCCTTTATATGTAAACTCTATTTGAAACCATGAACAAATCAAATGATATATAAGTGTTTCTAAATAATATTCCAAGTAAAGTTCAATGTATAGAGAAAGAGCAAATTGAAATAAATTTAAATTACCATCATTTAAAGGTCTTACCTACTAATATTCTATTCTTCTTGATGCCACTTTTTACTTCATCATCAATCAAATCTGTAAGCACCTGACACATTACATTGATTGACTCCAGGTGTTCTGGGCACTCATTAGATATTTTAAATCTGTCAAACCACACGTTGGAGATTCCTCCGTTCATAGGAGTATATGGCCTGTTTAAAACCAAACCAACCAAACAAACAACAAAAAAAGAAGAAAACAAAGGAAAAGGGAATGGTATTAAAATGGTTTCAATTTCTAAAAGACTAGTGTGTTGAATAATTTCAATTTCCTCCAAGTTTTATCAGTTAAAAAGTTCATGCTGAAAGCTGCCTCAGGCATACTGCATTAACCTGCCCACTGATCCCATTAACATTTCCTAATGCCAACTCACCATCTTTCCCTATTCTCTCCATCTTTTCAGATTCATAAATTCTCCAGAGAATTTCCATGGAAAAAGGAGTCATATATATAACATACCATTATATAATTAATATATATAGCGTGCATGTGTTTATTTTTTTCTGCTCGATTTAAATGACTGATCAGGACTACCATTTTTTTTTTCAATTTCTGTTTTGATTTACTTTAGTCCTTTCCCCCCTTAATGTATGATCAATATTTTAGTATTCATAACAAACTGAATAATGCCTGTCCCTGCAAAAAGTTTAATATCTCGAGAGTGAAAAAAAATGATATCACCAAAATGCTTTTAAAAGATGGTCAACTTGTAGCTCTTCGGTATGAAAAGATGAGTTAATGATTTAAATTTCTTAATCATACCTAGATCATCCTTAGAATGAGGGCTCAATTTTTTTTTTTTTTAGTCAAGAGTTAGAACTTTTTTTTTTTTTTTTTTTTTGGTCTTCTTAGGAACCTTGAAATGAGAATTTAACGGGGTACAAAAAATCTTTGGAAGCACTCATCAAACAGCTATTCCATCTGTTTGCATCATTTGGGTCTGTTTGCACCAAATGGGTACCTCGGTCTTATGTTTTATATGATAAGATGCTCTGAACTGGGTGCTCTGTTGAGCCAAACTAACCTTACAAGATGCTTTATATTTACATGTGAGATGAGATGGTTATAGTATTAGTGACTCTTAGCCCCTTCGTCATATGTTCCTACCCCGGAGTGCTCTGTTACAGTGAGTGTGTGTATAACGCCAGGTATTCCAAATGTTCTGTTTTAACCAATTACAATGGGATTAACGGCTCCTGTGTTCATATCCTATGTCGGTGAAGGAAAATGAAGGGGAACAAAAACAATCTTAGACCTTTCTGTAAGCAAATATAGAGGTACAGCAGGATACAGAAGATAAACATGGAGAGCGAAGGTTTTCCAAAGATGAGGGATAGGAGGGTTCAATCAAAGAAACTATTTTCCATGTGGCAAAGTGTGCTTTCTCCTTACATGACAGTGAAAACAGGATTTATGTCCTATGCAAGAAAGCCCTAGAAAACACAACCAGCGCTAGAAGTACCCATCATAATTTCAAAGAAATCTAAACCAATGATGACCACAGATGCAGAATTCCTCCCATATTTACTACTTTGACCATCTCAGTTAGCTGTATACTCTCACCCTCCAAAGTCAGTGAAATAAAAGCATGAAATGTACGGGTACAAGGAAAAAAAATGGCTGAAAGACACCGACTGAGACGTGATAGTGCCTCCTTATATATGCTCTAGTGAAAAACATATGTTCCCTAGCGAAAAACCTAGTAGAACTTCAGCAAACCCAAAAAGCTAGAAATATTCAATTCTTATTTTCTCATCCACTGTTATCAAAAGGACTCCATGATCTGTGCAGATCTGTCCTTGGGTAGCATCCACTCTATGGGACCAAATGGGTGGTCCTGGAGAGAGCAGAACTAATTTTTCTGTATTGATCATACCACTCTAAAATAAATGGACTTTTAGTGTCTGGAAATCAAGAGTATTATATTTGGACAGTTTCTCAGAGAAACTGAAAGCAATCTGAAAACAAGAGCTCATCTACAGAGGATCGTGTTTATTTACTAAAATAGAAGAATGTTATAAACATTACTTTACAACATCTTTCTACAATTTGAATGTATATTTTGACTATCTCCTATAAGGCAGGACATAAAAACCTACATTTTCTTCTGGTTTATGAAGATATATGATATTCTGCAAAGATGGGAAATTATATGTGTGTGCTGTTTTGATGTTTTTCAGATAAATTTTTATTCTGTGCACCACTCCTCTCCATTGCTCCTCTCTTCTCCCATTCCCCCCACACCCTGACTTTCACACTAGGTAAATCATGTTTAGGATCTGGAATACATCTTTGACTTTTTCTTTTTTCATACACATTAAAACAAGCATCTATACAGGATATTTTTTAGAGCTCTATTTCCTTTTCAAAAATAAAATAGCCTATTTGCTTTCCTTATGTGTGTAATGCTTTTCTCCCTTACCAGCAACTTATGGATGTCCTTCCTGATATAGTTTGAACCCCTCCTTTTAAATGGCTATATAATACCATATGATAAATGTGTCCCACAGTTTCAGCAGCCATGCCCCTACAAATGGGGAACAGGTTTGAGCCACTAAGAACAGTGCTGCATTAACATATTTGCATACATGTTTTTATGTACTAGGACTTTTATTCCTGCAGAATAGTCCAAGAAACAGGACTACTGGATTGAAAGATACTAATTTTTATCTTATTAGATGTTTCAAACTTGCTACCATTAAGGCTATAAAAATCCACTTTTGTGCAAGAAAAGAGAACACTCATTTGTCCACAGCCCTTAGAGCAAAAGGTGTTAAACCTTTAAATCTTAAATAGGGACGTCTGGGTGGCTCAGCTGGTTAAGCGACTGCCTTCGGCTCAGGTCATGGTCCCGGAGACCGGGGATCGAGCCCCACATCAGGCTCCCTCTCTCACTCCCCCTGCTTGTGTTCCCTCTCTGGCTGTGTTTCTCTCTGTCAAATAAATAAAATCTTTTAAAAAAAATATTAAATAGCATTTAAGGGTATCAACTACAGTTTTAAATCAAATTTCTCGAAGTATAATTTACGTACATAAAAGTAAACATTTAAATATATAGGTCCGAGATCTGCTAATATAATCGTCTCCACAATGACACAACATTTCCTTTACTTCAGAAAATTCCACCCTGCACTTTTGCCAGCAATTCCCATTCACTGCCTCATCAAGCATGGAGTGATTTTTATCACTATAGATTAGTGTCTCCTGTTCTGGAACTCTACATAAATGGAACTACCTATTTGTATCATTTGCTATTGTTTCTTTTATTGTGGTTTCGGTATTTTTCCTATTAGTTTAGATGACACTTGGTCTATAATTGACCTTAAAATAGTTGTCATTTGTATTTCAAGTACTTTTTAACATCATTTTTACATACTGACATTACATATTTATGGTGTCTCAGATAAAAGACATTACATTTGATGTGACTGGTCCTAAAAGAAAAAGCAACTGAAATCTCTAGGTCTCCTGATTTAAGAGGCCCTTCCTAATCCATACATTTTTACACATTTTTACACATTTTTACACATGGAACTCAAAAATTTCTAAGGATTTTTGTTTTCATTTTTACATTTACGTTGTGAAATTTCCTGGAATTTATTTCATACATGAAGTGCCATAAGTGTTGAAGTTCATTTTCTTCCATGTGGATAATCAATTGTGTCCATATTATTACTACTAAAAGAAAAAAAAAATCTTTCACAAAGGTGAAATTCCATCTTTGCCATATATTTTATCGTTCTGAGTTATCTAGTCTCTCAACCTAGATTCTCTGAAAGAATGAAGCCCTGATGCCCAACACATTAAATGGACTTCTTTCCAAAGCATACAGAACGATACTCATTCTGTACTATCTTAGGGAGAATCAAGAAAACAGTAATTGAATTCATTTCCTGAGTTGTGCTTCAGGTGAAGAAGTCCGCCTGAGAAAAGTTCTTATTTTGTTCTACTATTTTTTTGTTTGTTTGTTTCTACTCTGTATTTTGTTCTACTTGTGTTAGAATCATACTGACCACATTGAAGTAGCTTTAGAATGTGTTGTAAAGTTGAGTAATGTTGGTTACTCTCTCCCTTCCATCATTAAAACCAGTCTCTTTTTCAGACTCGTCCTGCCTATTCTCAAGCATCCACTCATTTTTATTTAAGAGATTAATCACATATTTAGTAATTTAAAAATAATTTCAAAGAATTCTCCTCAAATGTCCTTGTGGAGTTTTAACTAATATTGCATTACTGTCTGGGAATTAGCATTTTATGACATAAAACTCAGAGGAGGGGAGATTTTTGCAGATTGAGCTCTTCTTAGGAACTGCCACATTCATAATGGGCTTCTCTTGCATTGGCTTTCAGGGAGTGCAGAGATGATAAAATTCTGCATCAGATTTCTACTAGCACTCCACAGAACCTACTTTCTCCCTCTTTCCTGCAGGCCTTCTCATCTCAGAAGCTGCTTGGCTCAAGAGAGGTAAATAAATTAGAATCAGAAGGGGAGAGAACACAGAAAGCAT
>PITA01035362.1:0-10654 GCA_004023965.1 Spilogale gracilis
GCAACCAGGTCTTTAAAAAAGAAAAAAGTAGAAGCCACTTGCCCACATTTATCAAGTGTTTCCTTTAATGTTGCAGTGGGGGAGGTTTCTCTAACTATGAGTTCTCAAATTTTATGCCAACAAATCAGCAAACTGCCTCAGCATAGAAAAGGAATCCGCAAAGTGTATCACTGGGCTTCACTCTTTTTTGAGGCGGGGAGGAACTTCTCCAGATTATAGGATTGTTTTTTCCTCAATTGCAGTAACAAGTATTTGGGCTAAGAATAATGATCAAACACTAAAGATAAAGAGAGATACATATTGAAAGTAATCGTAAGGGAAAAGCAGGACAGCCATCCCCAATTTCCCTCAGAAGTACAAAACCGACTCTATTCAGGGCTGTAATATTCTCTCCCAAGGTTGAGTTTCAGCGTTAGCCTAATTTTCCACAGAAATGGTATTTGTAAGCTTGAGACTATCAGCTGTGTTCTTATTTCTGAAGCCTGCTTTCAATGCATTCCTCCTCCTTCCTTTCTCCTCTGTCACCTTTAACTGCTCACCCCTCTGCTCCGTGAAATTGAAGCAAATTGCAATGTATTCTATCAGATTCAAGCTAGAAGAATTGGGGAGTTATTCAGATATAAAGAACATAATATAGCAAAGTCCTTGGGTGAGAAAATAGTAAGCAGAGAACTTTCCAATCTCAGGACTGAGAGTATGAAGGCTTCTATGTTAACATCAATATATAAGGCTGGGGTCAGAAATCAAATGTAAATGACACATTCATGGAACGTATCTACTTGCCGGGTAGGATGTTTCATTCTTAGAGATGGAAATCAATTTGTTTTAAATTGACTGAAGTTTGTTTACACAAAACAGAACATTTGTACAATAGAGAATAAACTGACAAGATAAGTATTCATTCTGAGCCTCTAAAATGGAAAAGAACAGTTCATAACTGCCAAGATGAAGGTCTCCATCTGGCATTTCAGATTTACTGGTATTTTATGAAAGTCAGTTTTGTGTTATAGAGCAATTCTCTGCCAGAGGAATAAAAGGCAGGGCTAATTCTTGCTTAAAAAAAAAAAAAGGTGAATCCATAACAAAGGTAACATCTCTGTTGCCTTTCCAATTTCTTGTCTGTATATTGCATGAGTCGTTTATAGGTCACAGACATGAATCAGATTCACATTAATAACAGACCCATCAAAATACAGATAGGTCAGATAGTGATGAACATGTTTCCAACCCCACTTTCCAGATACAAGGTATGATGTCACTTGGAACCATCCAGACTGCCTCCAGGGGATGCCTACTCTCAAGTGGGATAAAATGCTCCCAGTTGGGTGCCTAGGTGACTCAGTTGTTAAGCCTCTGCTTTCCACTCAGGTCATGATCCTGTGGTCCCAGGATGGAGCCCTGCATCAGGCTCCCTGCTTGGTGAGAAGCCTGCTTCTCCCTCTCTTCCTCCCCCTGCTTGTGTTCCCTCTGTAGCTGTGTTTTTCTCCGTCAAATAAATAAATAAAATCTTAAAAAAAATAAAAATAAAATGCTCCCCATCTCTTCCTTCCGATCCTGATCAGTACCAAGGGCAGAGGACTACTGAGCACCGCTGCCTGTTCCACAGCAGCCCTCTTCATCCCCCATCACTAAGAACAGTGTTAGCTCACTAAATGGGTTGTACTGATGATGAGTGGGGTCAGTCAGAAGTAGGGTATTAGAAGTTCATGCAATTTATCCAGGAGCCCTCTTCTTGTGACCCAAGCCTGCTGGTCAGTGAGTGACAAAAACCTTGAGATCACAATTTTTAGTAGGAGGGAACCAGGTCCTCTTTGGCCGCAAGACTATCTAGGCCACATGGTCCACAGTAGGCTTTACCTGGGAGACACCCACGGGGCTTCGGGGACAGGCCTGGCTGGTAGGAAGGTGAACTTTCACTTCTCACTTCATGGTATTTGTTTCTGTGTGTGATCTTCCCCAGGGTTACTCCGCAACTGGATGGGACGGGCAGGACCAAATACTCCAAAACCCACCCACCAAAGCTCTCAAACGTTCTACTATCAAATTCACACTCGTCCTCTCAGAACAGGCCAGACTCAAATCCATACCTCCCCCATGAGCCTGTCATATTGTCCCATTACCAATAAGCAATTCGTCTTATATTCAACCTTTGTGTTTTATCATTTTTAAATTCATTTCCTTATTCAAGTTCTGTGGAAAAGCAAGAAATCTTGTGTAAATAGTTGCTTATGGAATTTTTAAATGAAGATTAATTTTATGGCATCCGTTCAGTTCGGTGGTTTAGAGTCTAGTCTTCGGATTCATCAAAATTGATTTGAAATCCAGCTATAGAAATTACTAGTTATGTAACATAACAAGTTGATAATGGTTGCGAACCTGAGCCTCATTTCTCTATGCATAACATGAGGAAAATGACATTTACCACATGGGGTTTCTGTTAGGATTAAATGTGAGAATGTATAGAGAGCCGGGTGCCTCCCAATATTGATGCCCAACCAGTCCTATCCATCACTGTCGGATCATGAACATTGTGAAAAAAAAAAAAAAAAACAACCAAAAACTAATTCAGACCAGATAATAGAAATGTATTACTTATAGCATAAAACTGGAAAAAAATTAAAATTAAAACTAATTATTTCAAGAATGTTTGAAAAAGCAAGGTTTGTTTTAACAATGGATGTGAGAATTCTTTACCAGAAACATAGTTTAGGTAGAGGCTGCATGACATGGGCCTTTGTGTGTAATTGATTCACCTATTTTCTCTAGCACACTTTTTTTTAAATTTAATTCTATTTTTTCAGTATTCCAAGATTCATTGTCTATGCAGCACACCCAGTGCTCCAAGCAATATGTGCCCTCCTTAATAACCCACCACCAGGCTCACCCATCCCCTCACCTCCTCCCTTCTAAAACACTCAGTTTCTTTCCCAGAGACCAAGACCCTTTCAAAACTATCAAATCCATCATTTTCTGAAATTTTGCCTGTCACAGCCAGAGACGATAGGCTTTTAAATTTCAGAGTTAATCTTTTCGGTGACTTAGATTTTCTTTTTCATTCTTGGTTCCCATAGGACAAGTATTCCTCTTGAAATAAGCCAATCCCAGTGTGGAGGGAAAAATACGAAAGCAGAGCCACGGTTGTCCACCCATGCGCTCTGGAGGCGGTGGATGCCCCACAGCTAGGGCACAGACCCCGTGGAGAAAGTCAGGAAGAACCTGAGGAGCCCAGGCTCCAGTCACTTTCGGAGGAAAGTGAAGGTATTACCGAGTCTTTTATTCTTTGGAAATGTGGTTAAAAGAAGATTTATACTGATGACGATGAAAGCCATTTCTGGATTAGTTGAATAATCTTAATCATAAAACATTGGTTTTTTTAATTATTTTCAATCCTTCATGGTAATAAAAATTAAGCTCGTATAATATTGACAGATGCCTCTTAGGGCCTGTTTTTAAAAAGCAACAAGAATGACTTACAATTAGTAGGAAGAATTATAATATATAAAACTGAATATTTCAAAGTAATTTATACGTTTGCTCAGCTTTCCTAGCTGTCTCTAATATTCCTTATGTACTTAGAACACTCTTTTTCTGCCCAATAATCATAAAGGTGTCTTGAGCATAGCTCTATACCTAAATAAATTGTAAATGAATGGATTCTACAATAAGATTACTATATAAAGACTTTATGAGTATTATCCAAAACTCTAAGTTACACATAAAATGTAAAGCATTTAGCAAGGCATCTGCCTTATATTATTATTTCCCCATAACTCAGCCTTGACACCCCATCTGAAAATCAGATCATTCTTTGACATTTATTTTACTACACTTAAATATCATCAATTCTTCTGTGAAGCATTACATACTTCCTTCTGGCCACTTTGGTGATTAAACACACTTGAACTGTTCGCTGGCTCAGGCCACATTTCAGGATGAGCTATCAAGAGGTTTTCTTTCTGCTATCTGCATCATAATCACTAGGGCTAAAACTGTTGCAAGGTCTCTATTTTATAGAGAAAAAAATGAGCTACGTGGAGACCAAGAGATTTTTCATCATTTGAGCTTTAAGTCTTCCATTCCAGCTCTCCTCCTCACTCAGCCTTTCTTTGAGCCCGAGATGACGAGTTCAATAAGTAAATAAAAAGTGCTCTAGCGGTGAACGTGTCATGAGAATCACCAGAAGGACGTAAGGCACAGGCTAGGTGCTTACAGCAGACTCTGCTGGGTACCCAAGGCTTTCCGCTCTCTCATGCCTCGGTGCATCCTCAAAGCACGAAGAGATGGATTAAAAGGTGCAATCCAAACCAAGTCTCTCCGTTGCGTGCTATCCACAGATCACTGAAATGATCCACGACAAGAACTCCCCCGGAACATGCTGACGCGTAATTAATCTCCTGAGCAGGACCCAGCGGCAGAGTGCTTCCAAAGCTTTTGAGATCTGGCATGCCCATGAAGGCTCGGGGAGCCCCCGGTCCACGCTCTGCTAGCACAACAGACTGCAGCAAGCCCTTTAATCTGCGGTTTCACAGAGGCTAAGTCACGTCACTTATTGTAGACCCCAAGGAGGTGTCCCCAGCTTTGGGCCAGTATCAGCCGCCCCTGCAATCCAGCTGCCCCTCCAGACGCTGGGGGAGGAGGCGGAGTCCCCTGGGGAGAACCAAAGTGCTCTTGTGGCACCTGTCAGGAGGAGCGCTCCTTAGGCTTCCTGCGGATGAGCCCCCTGTAAATGTGTGACCACCGGGTACCTTCGGCTTGCACCTAATGGGGATGCGACGCAGGGACAGCGAGGACAGCCGGGAGAGAAACTGAATATGTAATGACACAGTGCTAAGTGACTACTGAATTCAAAACGATAGGAACAGATAAAAGCAAAGAAAACAGAAACAAATGACGTCTTGAAAGACCCAGATGTGATTAAAAAAAACCAAAAAACAAAAAACAGTGTTTTCTCCATACTTTTTTTCTAGATGATATCAGACATTTCTTTTCAAAGATTTTATTTATTTATTTGTCAGAGAGAGACAGAGAGCACTGCAGAGCACAAGCAGGGAGAGCAGCAGGTGGGAGAAGGAGGCTCCTCACGGAGCAGGGAGCCCGACTTGGGGCTCGATGCCATGACTCTGGGATCGTGACCTTAGCTGAAGGTGGATGCTTCACAGACTGAGCCACCCAGGCGTCCGAAGACATTTTCATTTGCATGTCACAAAGTAGTTGGTGAAGCTGGACGGAGCTGACGGTCTAAACAGACATTTCTCTGATTTCGTTACAATCTGAAAGTAGCTAGTGAGCGAAGGATATAGTTAAGGGGATAAAGAACATCAAGCGTCCCCAAATCTAATTACTTGAGAAAAGCTTTTTAAAAAATAAAAAATTTAGAAATTGTGGGCTAAAGCAGTATGGTAGGCAGCACAGTTAGAGGAATGGAAGGATCTTTCTCCCAAAAAGGATTAATAAAAACTCTCCATGTGTCACAACTAACTGAAATCATTTTCTCTGAATTCTCTATTAAAATGTATTGTCAATATTTTAACTGATAAGAAGGCAAGTAGTTATTGCATCATATTAAAATCTCAAATAAATGATTCCAAATTGGATGCCTTTTAACACAGGCTCTAGAATAAGAGCTTCAGTACATTTTAGAGTTTGTCTGGTCCCCACTGACAGCAGAAACCTTCTGAGGGTCAGGATCTGTTTCCTTCCCCACCCTGTGACGCCTGGCGTAGTCCCATGAACATGTTTAGTTCCGAGTCATGCAGATTATTCAGTTCTAAGTTCTAGTGACCTTGGTGCCGTCCCTAATGAAGATCTAACTTGTTATGCCTAAAGATGGACTTTGAAATCTTCAAAGTCGTGAAGTCATTGTGACAAAGAAAAAGCAAGCACGTTATAGATGAACGACTAACCCTGAGCAACTCAGAGAGAAGCCCAGTATCTCGTTCATTTTTTATGGTCAGCACAAATATTCCATGGAAGTCTTTTTTCCTAGCTGTTAAATATATTTATAACATTTTATTTTATTATATGTATGCATATTATTTCTAGAGTATGTATACTTGCAGATTATTTATTGCATAGTGTTTATAAATAATTTCAGAAGACAAGAAGAGTCTCATCTCATCATCCAATCTGCAAAATTATTTTATTCTCTTCCTTCCTTGTGTAGGACAGGGAGTAACCCTTATTTTAGCAGTGTCCCATCTCTTTTGGACAGAAAACATATTCAACCCATTCCATATTTTTAATGCTGTCTTCCTAATGCGTATCCCTTCTGTCATTGTCAAATCTTGAAGAAGACCTCATCCGTGAGTTTTGTGATCTGCCTGTAGCCCATGTGGGTAGAGTATGTCTAATGTGCCTTAAAAATGCAGGAGTTTGGTTAGCAGACAATGGATCAAACCCCAAAGCTGCAGACCAATCTCTTCTATTCAGTGAAATGCTAACACTTCAGACTCAGTGGGACAGACTGGGGGTCACGGGGGCAGGATGAGGGTCACGGGGGCAGGATGAGAGTCACAGGTCCTGCTCAACAAAATTAGTTATCAACAGTTGGATGCAGATCAGTTCGTAGGCTGGGAAGCTGGAAGTCTGACTCCTTTGTCTCTTAGCTCTCCCAGGGGCTGGCTGTGAAATATACCCAGGCCACTAGACCCTCGTGAGCTGTCATTTCCTCGGCTCTGTGTAGACAGAACACTGGTTCCGTGAGCTCTCGTGTCTGTATGCTCATGTGACCACTGAGAAGCAATCTGGTTTTCCTTAAATGTGAAGGCCACTCAAGCGGTGTCTTCCCGGGACCCTGCAATCACGCCCTCATCACATCCTGTTTATAGGTTGAGGAAAGTGAAGCCATTTCAGCTCTTAGTAAACTCTCCTGGAAAGGACCTGAATTGGGATACTTGAGTTCCCGTGGGCCTGCAGGCAGGCGCCTTGGAAGATGATTTATTCTTCAAGACACGTTTGCTCTCATCTAGCTTAACTTTCCCAAGAGGAACATTTTTGGTACAAATATCCTAAAACGGTTTTCATCGGGTAGCTCTGAAATTCCATGGGTTAGCAAAACACTGTTCGTAAGCAGAGTGAAGCTTCACACAGGACATATTGAACACACAGAAGTGCACTATCTTCTTTCCCTCTTCTTCATTCCCTTGCTCTCTGTCAGTGACTACTCACCAAGTTTAGTAGCAGTGCCATAAAAAATAATTGCCCTGCTATGTGTTCTCCAAATCTGTACACTCAAAAAGCCTTAGAAATGATCAGCTCACCTGAAGAGCAAATGACTTATGTATGGCTGGATCGCATTGCTGATAGTTACCTGTTCCTAGGATAATGACGTTGTTAACGGTTCATATTTGTATATTCCTATCTAATCATTAAAACAAACATATATATTAAATGCTATTTGGAATTCCTATTTTCTAGATGAGGGGAAATAAAAGAGAGAAGTAAATTATTTTGTCCATGGTCATCATTAAGTTACAGAGCTGAAATTAAAACTTTCACTTTCAACTGATAGTTGGCCATTGTTAACCGCTATGAACTTTCACTTTCAACTGATAGTTGGCCATTGTTAACCGCTAACATAGCGGTTAGGAAACAGATCCTGACCCTCAGAAAGTTTCTGCTGTCAGTGGGGACCAGACAAACTCTAAAGTGTCTCAAGACTCTTAGTATTATTCCTTTTGTGTCAGGAAGTAGATTCCACATTTCAAGTGACTTCATTTTAAGATTTGTTTTTGGGTAATGTCATCTGTCTGTAATTTACCTACTGTATTCATTTTGATATGTTTTAATGACATCATCACAAAACATCTTAAATTGATGCTTTGCAATATCTGCAGAAGACAACCTTTCTTAAGGGCCCCCTGGTTATTTATCCTGCCAGAAAATTGTCCTCATTTCCATTTATTTTCAATTACTTCCTGCTGGCATGAGAAACCTCTATACATCTTTATGTATAAATGGTCTATAGGCATAAGGAGGAGAAACAAGAACGCCTTCCACTGTGTTGGTAACTAAATAAATAGAAACATGGGCATTTTCTTTGAGAATAAGTTCATAATATTTCCTCTGTTAAGCCCTCCTGACCTCAGGTAAAGTTAACAATTTCCAATTTGGGGTTTCCAGTGACTCCTATGCAACACTGCATAGTATCACATTCTTTAATACTTTTTACGAATCTTTCCCCAAGACAGCAACTACTCGACAGAGGGAAATGTGTCAGACCTCAGCACGGTTCCTGATGCAGACCAGATGCTTAGTACCTGATTACAGAAAAAAGAAACGGGCCATGGGAAGAAAGTGAGAGGGAGGGAGGTGGAAAATAAAGGAGGAAAGGAAGGAGGAAGAGAAAAATATGAACTTGTGCTGTGATTTATATATATACATATATATATATATGTACATATATATTAAATACTCTTTTTTTTTTAAAGATTTTATTTATTTGACAGAGAGAAACACAGCCAGAGAGGGAACACAAGCAGGGGGAGTGAGAGAGGGAGAAGCAGGCTTCCCGCCGAGCAGGGAGCCCGATGTGGGACTCGATCCTGGGTGTCCGGGATCATGACCTGAGCCGAAGGCAGTCGCTTAACCAACTGAGCCACCTAGGCGCCCCGAAATACTCTTATTTTTCTATAACTTCCCATATTGCTAGAATAAAAGAATAAACCACCATCACATATGAAAGTACTCTGAATAAACCTTCTGACCCAGATTCTGAAGAACAGAAGGAAAATAGTCAGAAACACTAAAAGCTATCATGGTTATTAATGTCCCCAGGAGGATTTCTTAAGGCTGCAAATGTACTCTTTCAGAAGAGCCAGGTGTTACAAAAATTAGGTTCTCTATTCGTATTTTATCTAAAGCATGTCTCTATAAGGTGCGTTTTAACCTGACAGGTAGAAGCTTGACCAACTTTCATTTAAAACCACAATCTGCATTCTATCTCCCACCAAGCAGAGCCTAAACTTCCCCTCAGGACAGTATTCCACTGTTCTGGGTAAGCCACGTAAAATTTGAGGGCACCTGGGTGGCTCAGTTGGTTAAGTAACTGCCTTCGGCTAGATGCTAGAGTCCCGGGACTGAGTCCTGCATTGGGCTCCCTGCTCAGTGGGAACTCTGCTTCACTCTTTGCCTCTCCCCCCTCTCATGCTCTCTTCTCCCTCTGTCTCTCAAATAAATAAATAAAATATTTAAATGGACATTTTAGTTAAAATGAAATGAGAGCAGGGCCCCTGCTCTGCAATGGAGGCGTGGATACAGAGGAACATGAGGCATCTCTCCTGAGGAAAGAAGTTCTGGACCCCAGATCCCATGTGTTTCTGGGGAGAGATCATGTGGAAATCTTTCTTTACGGAGCAAGCAGGACACCAGAAACCAAAGAAGCTGCTTCCTTGGAGAAACTGAGGGCACAGCACCACCGCTCCGGGCTGGGGTGCAAGATGGGGCTGTGAAATGAAAGAGGGACCCCTCATCTCCTGCCCCCCGAGCAGCAGCCTGGCAGAGTCTGGAGCTGGTGCGCTTGATCTGGGCATTGCTCCTCACTGAGCGGCACCGGCAGGGCCGACAGGATGGCTCCTTTCCTGGCCTCAAGTAGGGAAGCCAGTCAGGACACAAGCACGCCAGGGGCAATGCAGAGATGGACGACAAGAGGGCGGTTTGACAGCATGTTCAATGAACTCTTTTGAGAGTCCCAGAAATAACAACTATGGCAGTGCTTAACGCGGTTTTTAGAATGACTGGATAGAAAGTACCAGAAATTCAGCTGGAACAGACTTGCGCTGCTGTCATTTGGGTACCATCACTCCGAATGACAGTCTCTGTACCCAAACACAACCGGAATCTATGGGCACACCACTCACATCCCCTGCCTACAGCTCCTCCGTTCAGCTTCCGAATCACCTAAAGAAGTTTCCTAAAACCAATCCCCCACTCCGCAATCCAAGATTGGCATGAAGAAATTGAGTCATTGAGTCTGACATTTCCTTTCTCTTCCTTTTCTTGTTTTAAACTTTTGACGTAATTCTGTCTTACAGAGACCTTTGTGGAGAACTAGGTTAAAGTTTGGAGGAAGAGATGGGGACAAGTAGCACTAGACTTTTCCCACGAAGGACCTGTCCTCAGGGCTGTGTCCTCTCTCTATAGCTCACCAGTAAGCTAAGTCCCTGAAGGGAAGATTTTGACCTCCTCCATATATACTGGGGCACTTAGGAGTAGAGAAATGAAAGAACACCTGGACCAGGAGTATATACATGTGCAGCACCTCTCGATGAGGGCTGTTCTGTGTTCTTGGGCACTGACCTCTTGTTAATCTACGCCAGTAGCCCTCATGCTGCTAACGAAGCTGTTTGTGACCATCAGCTCCTTTTCTGTTGTGTTTTGCCTCATCTTTTATTCCCCATCTTAACTTTGGCCAGTTTGCCCCCCCCTCCATTAAATGGCATATTCACTTTGTACATCTTTAATTGTCCAGGGTTATCATTGTGGCTTTCTGGCTGTCCCGTTAAAGTAAATTTTGAACAGTAAGAAAAACATGAGGAATTCAACAGAGATTAAATTCATAATGACAAAAGCAATGTAACCAATTACCCCGTTTTGGCAAAATGGACTTCCTCATCAACAGCTAGATTTCCTCCCCTTTCTGCTGGTCCCCATCTTC
>PITA01035363.1:0-10627 GCA_004023965.1 Spilogale gracilis
AAGTCAGACACAAAGGGCTACCTGTTGTGTGATCCATTTATATGAAATGTCCAGAATAGGCAAAACTAGAGTCAGAAAGTGGATTACTGGTTGACAGGGGCTGGGGGAGGGAGAAATGGGATAAGTGCTTAATGAGCATGGGATTGTATTTTGGGGTGATGAAGATGTTTTGGTACTAGACACGGGTGGTTGTTGTACAGCACTGTGTATCAAAGGCCACTGAATTGTATACTTTAAAATAGTTAATTTTATATTGTTTGGGTTTACCTTGATGGGGAAAAAAAAAAAGCCAGTAAGAAAAGTCCTCAGAGAAAAGCATCCCAAGAAGAGCTGTGTGTGCAGCTAAAGGTCCTGAAGAGACAACAAACTTAGCGTGTTCCAGAAAGAAGTGTGGGCGGGGCAAAGTGAATGATGGGCAAGTGGAAGGAGATGCGGTTGGAGAGACAGGAGCAAGGAGAGTGTGTCAGACCTCCAACGTCATAGTCAGAAATTTCGATTTCATTCAAATTGCAGTGGGATGGGAATAGAGGGCCTTCATTAGAAATGCTGCATATTTATGTCACTAGAACATTCTTCTGGAACATTCCTCTAGCTCCCAGATCAGCCATGTATCATGAGGCAGCAGGAGTGGACTAGTAGAAAGATGAAGATGGCTAGAATTTGGGTGGCAGGAGTAGAGTGGTGGAAGACGGTCAGACTGGACACATCTTCGAAGTAGAGTCAGACGAGTCACTAATAACATAGGCTGGTTGACAGGACACAGGAAGTCCCGAATCCCACCCCTCCTCACAGAGATGGGGATAGTACCCCCAGAAAAACACCTGGTAGAAATCTCTGACCTCTCATATCACAGAGGGAAGAAGGCAAGGTAAAATGGGTTTGAAAACTAAAACACTTCCTTCATTTATCGTTACATCTATGAGTTGGGTATGGCCTTGGTTCGTTTATTTTCGTTGCCATCTGATATTCCTTTGCATGGATATACTACAATCTACCTATCCAGTCTACAGTTAATGTGCATCTAGGTTGTTTCCCATTGGGGGCTATTAAAAATAATGTTACAGGTGGGTGGGGATGTGCTAGATGGGTGATGGAGATTAAGGAGGGCACTGCTATGATAAGCACTGGGTGTTGTAAGCAAGTGATGAATCTCTACTCCTAAAGCTAATATTGTTCTGTATATCAACTAGCTAGAATTTAAATAAAAATTTGAAAAGGAAAAAAAAAGCAATGCTACTTTTCTGGGATGAGGTATAGAAAATCCCATGTGGGATCCCCCAGGGTGACAAGAAAGCCACATTCTCCAGATGGTGTAGCTACCAGATGGTGAAACCTCTGTTGTCATGGATTTCTGAGCGACTGTATGGAGCAGAGTATATTTCCAGCTGGACAAAGTTTAAAAACAACAAAACTAAGCCATATTCTCAGGGGTTTCATACTTTGGTGGTAAAACTATAGAGATAGGCAGGAACCCCTTACCATAAAAGGATCATGGTTACCTCTGGGGAGAAGGTGGTTTGCAGCTGGAAAGAACTTCTGGGATAATGTCTACAGACTAATGATCTTACAAATCATTTACTAACTTTTACACTTTTTTAATAATAATTTATTTTATTTTTTCAGTGTCCCAGATTCATTGTTTATGCCCCACACCCAGTGCTCCATGCAATTTGTGCCCTCAGTACCCACCACCAGGCTCTCCCATCCTCCCAACCCTCTCCCTTCCAAAACCCTCAATTTGTTTCTCAGAGTCCAAAGTCTCTCATGTTTCATCTCCCTCCCTGATTTACCCCACTTCCCATTTTCTTTTCTTCTCCCACTGTCCTCCATGTTACTCCTTATGCTCCACAAGTAAGTGAACCCATATGATACTTGACTTTCTCTGCTTGGCTTATTTCACTCAGCATAATCTCCTCCAGTCCTGTCCATGTTGCTCTAAAAGTTGAGTATTCATCCTTTCTGATGGAGGCCTAATATTCCATTGTGTATATGGACCATATCTTCGTTATCCATTCATCTGTTGAAGGGCACCTTGGCTCTTTACACAGTTTGGCGATTGTGGCCATTGCTGCTATGAACATTGGGGTGCATATGGCCCTTCTTTTCACTACATCTGTATCTTTGGGGTAAATGCCCAGTAGTGCAATTGCAGGGCCATAGGGTAGCTCTATTTTGAATTTTTTAAGGAATCATATGATACATTTATGGGTATGCTCTTTTCTATATGTGTGTTATATTGTACAATCTTTTAAGGTTAAAAAAAATAAAGGATTAAAAAGTTATATATAAAGTGACAGTGAAACAAGTGAAAATCCCTGTGTCATTATAAGGGACGGCAACTATCATGTCCTACCAGTGAGTCTTACTAAGTTTGTGTGGCTCACCAGATTCCTGGCTCCTATCTTTAAGGAAATAAGTCACCAAGAACTGAATTATACAGATGTCTTGGTTTGAGATCGCTTAAAGGCAGATCCTGAGACAAACATTTGAGAGCCAGGTGTTCCTTTGGGAGGTGATCCCAAGACACACCAGTAAGACAATAGGGAAGTAAGACAGAGAAGAGAAGGCAGCCAATAAAGGATGTGTTAAAGAGAAAGTTAGCCCCATGGACAACTGGGACTCAGTCTCATTGGGTGCTTCTGGGAGATATCACATAACTTGCAATTCAGAGCCTTCCTACACAAAGGTTAAGTATCTGGGGTATTTATCCATCAATGCCATAATTGTTATTGTTTGAGGGAAGCTTTCAAGGGGCATTTAGCATCATGGTACTTGTGACTCCTTCTGGCATGTCCAAGCATGCTCATGTAGCAAGAGAATACTCTCAGTCAGGGTCACTGGATTTCACAGAAAGGAGCCAAAGAAGAGGTACCAAAAGAGTTTGAAGAGCTTAAAAGCCTCTGTTACACAGGGCTTCCTACATGTCTTCTGTGCAAGACTTAGCGTAGCATAGTCATTAAGTTCAATGTGAGTCTGCTGTATGATGCAGAGCCTCCAGTTAAATAGTACTGTGCACTTAAAAATTTATTGAGAGTAGATCTCATGTTGTTTCTTATCACAGAAAGAAAAAAAGCAAACGACACAAGATCTTGGAGGTGATGGATATGTTCATTACCTTAATTGTAGTGATGGCTCACAGATATGTGCCTATGTCCAAACATCAAAATGTGTGCATTCAATAAGTGTAGTATTTGGTATATTAGGGATCCCTCAATAAACCTAGGGGAAAAAGACTTAGACTCACAGACATGTCTGACACTCTATCATCTGGAGTCATGCCTATGTTTGGGACGCCCTATTCCAAGAAGGAGAGGGATTAATCCTGGAGACTGACCATGATGTCCTCTGTGCTGGGTCCCAGGAGGAGGATCCTGTGCTGGCTGTGATCACCTATGTGGGGCTGGGCATCTCTCTGCTGTGCCTCCTCCTGGCAGCCCTCACCTTCCTGCTGTGCAAAACCATCCAGAACACCAGCACCTCAATCCACCTGCAGCTCTCAATCTGCCTCTTCCTGGCCCACCTGCTCTTCCTCACGGCCATTGACCGGACCGAGATCGAGGTACTGACATTGTCCCAGAGGACCCCCTGCCCTGCCCCAGGGGTGCTCAGTTCATGGAGCCATGCTGCACTGATACCTTAATAAAACAACCTTGGGTTCTGGGAAGGTTAGACGGGTAAGTAGCCTATTTCACAATGACTAATGAACTAGAACACAAACCCTCTCCTGACAACTCAACCATATACGTGAGAGTTCTCTCCAATGGCAAGGTATGGGACAGGCCTTAAGGCCACCCCCCTCTCTGACGATGCTTCCTGGTGACGCCTTTCTCCTGCCCCAGGTGCTGTGCGCCATCATCGCGGGGGCCCTACACTATCTCTACTTGGCCTCCTTCACCTGGATGCTGCTGGAGGGTCTGAATCTCTTCCTCACTGCACGCAACCTGACGGTGGTCAACTACTCCAGTGTGAGCAGGTTCATGAAGAAGCTCATGTTCCCCGTGGGCTATGGAGTCCCGGCTATAATTGTGGCCATTTCTGCTGTGATCAAGTCTGACCTTTATGGAACACCTGATCGGTGAGCTCAACTCTCACCCTGTGCTGTGGACAGTTTTAAGGGCAGTGTTAATGATGATGATTGGGATATCCATGTCAAACCCACTCTCCTGTCCCCTTGGCAATAACAGCTCTAACTTTTTTTCCAGTGAGGCAGAGAAAGAGGACAGTATGAATGTGGAAGTTTCAGGGCGCCTGGGTGGCTCAGTCTGTTAAGCATCTACCCTCAGCTCAGGTCAGGATCCCAGGGTCCTAGGATTGAGTCCCATGTCCACCTCCCTGCTCAGTAGGGAGTCTGTTTCTCCCTCTCCCTCTGCCACTCCCCCTGCTAGTGTTCTGTTGCTCACTCTCAAATAAATAAATAAAATCTTTTGGGGCGCCTGGGTGGCTCAGTTGGTTAAGTGACTGCCTTTGGCTCAGGTCATGATCCCGGAGACCCAGACACCCGGGATCGAGCCCCACATCGGGCTCCCTGCTCGATGGGAAGCCTGCTTCTCCCTCTCTCACTCCCCCTGCTTGTGTTCCCTCTCTCGCTGTGTTTCTCTCTTTCAAATAAATAAATAAAATCTTTTTATAAATAAATAAATAAATAAATAAATAAATAGGACCTTTTTTAAAAAAAAGAAAGAAAGAAAAAGAGTGTGGAAGTTTCTGGAAAGAGGGCATTTTGTGGTTAAGTCCCAGCTTCATCCTTCCCGTAATTTGTGATCTTGAGTTCTCAAATCTCAGTGTCCCTGTTAGCAAAATGGGAATAACAGCTGTCCCCATAGTCCCACCCTCACAATGTTGGTCTAAAACTTCAGCAGGACTATGCTCGTAAAATGTTTAGTGTAGCATTAACACATGGTAATGAACAATCAAAGCCTTCATTGTCATCTGCTGACATTTTCAGGAGATGTTGGAAAAGGTGCTTGTTTCATGCACTTTCTCTGATCTTTCTATGTACCCCTTTTTGCCTTGTTCCCAGCTGCTGGCTCAACCTAGACCAGGGATTCATCTGGAGTTTCCTTGGCCCCGTCTGCACCATTATCTGTGTGAGTGAGTATGTTATTCCCAACTGAAGAAGCAGCACGAGGCATGCTAGGTACAAGATGGCATAAGGGGCATACATTTTTTCAGTTGTATGAGTTGATTTTTCCACCTGCTACCAGTTCAGTCCTACATGCAGGGAGATGGGAATCGTGTGCAGCTTACAGCAGACACGGTGCATTATTTTAACTTGCGTTCTGCATGATCTGTGTCATTCCTGCAGGTGAATTTGGGTTTTTTTCTCCTAATCCTTTGGATTTTAAAAAGGAAACTTTCCTCACTCAACAGTGAAGTGTCAACCATCCAGAATATAAGGTAAGGTGGAGTAAATAGTATTTTCTGACCTCCTGTTTTCTCTACTTATGCCCTACTGGTCCTTCCTATATATCCACACATACACCCACAGGTAAGTTTCAGCGACTAGCAAAGCCTCTACCGTCTCCCAGTCACAGTTAATGAGAAACTGTATTAGCTGTAGTACAAGCTAAGCTTCGGTGACAAAAAAAAATACCCTTAAGAAGGAGTAAAATAAAAAAAAAAATAAAAAAAAAATAAAAAAAAAATAAAAAAAAAGAAGGAGTAAAATAGAAGTTTATATCATTTGCATGTCACATCCAGAGGTGAGCATTCCAGGGCTAGTGAGGAATTTTGGCTCCACAGAGTAATCCAGAGACCTGAGTCCTTTCTGTTTTATACCTCCACATTCCCCAGGATGTTTCTTTGCCAGTACCCCACCCATGGAAAGAAAGGGCATGGTCCATATCTCCCGGTTTCTCAAGGGCTAGACCTTGATCACACGGTGACACCTACCTTCAAGGCATGCGGGGGAATGTAGTCTCTAACTGGGTAGCCATGTGCTTTTGATAAAACTCAAAAAAAAGAGGAAGGATTCAGTACTAAAATGAAGAAGAGTAGAAGGTGGGAAAAAACAGAAATTTCTGCCAAATAACATAAGATGCAATAGGTTTGGGAAGGATTTTGATTAAAATATATTTGTATGATACTATTTCACAACATTTTGGGCAACCAGGACTTTTTCATTTTGCAGCATCATTTATGTGAACATGTAATTTGTTGTTGATTTCATTGTAATCACAAAAATAGTGCATTTGTTAAACATTTTTTCTAAGGTTTTTAAAACATATTAAGTAAAATCTGAAAGTGGTTAACTCTCCCCTTTCTTTGTTACTTCCACTTCTAGGGAAGCCAGAGTAACAAACTGTATGATATGTATAATATTTCCCCCAGAACTTTTTCTAGACTGTGAATTTTCTGTAGAACAGACAGGCACGCACCCAATAGCATCATACTGTGCAAATTGCTTCCTAACTAGCTTTTCTCACTTGTGTATTACTATATATTCTAATCAGAGTTATACAGATACATAAGTAAGATAACCTTCTATCCTAGCCTGCCTGAAACAGTCCCAGTTATGACTGTTGGCCCATTGTAATTGTTAATTAGCGCCACATCTGCCTCAAAAGCCTCCTCTCTATTCATCTATAATTGATAGAATGAAAGACATAGAAAACACCCAGTTTTAGAATGTTTTATATATGTACTAATTTTGTTCTGCAGACTAAAGACTTTACATATGTTAAAATCACATTCAATCTTGGCAGCAACCCTGTGGAATAGGGTTATTATAAAGATGAGGGAACTGAGTAACAGAAAGGTAAAGTGACCCGCCCAAGATCACAAGCCAGTTAGTTCCGCCTTAGGTTTAAACTCAGCCAGTCTAACTCCAGAGTCCTCACCATTAACCATCACATGGTAGTCATTTTCCATGCCCATGGCCAATGTCCATGTCTATTGTCAGCTTTTTCACATCGTTGTGTATGACTCCCCTCAGGACGCTGACACTCAAAGCAATAGCTCAGCTCTTCATCCTGGGCTGCACGTGGTGCCTGGGCATCCTGCAGGTTGGTCCAGCTGCCTACATCATGGCTTACCTCTTCACCATCATCAACTCCCTGCAGGGCGTCTTCATCTTTCTGGTCTACTGCCTCCTCAGCCAGCAGGTAAACAATGCCCCCTTTCATTATTGTCATAAAGTTAAGAACTATTTGGAGGTACGTACTTTAATGAACATTTAAATCTATGTTCTCTAAATTTTCATATGGGCTGTGAGCCATGTGTAAACACTATAACATATCTTCTCTACTTTAAGATGCTCTTGACTGTAAGATACATCAATTTATTAACAGTTGGCAGAAAGCATATAATTGCTACATCAAGTAAATGTGTTTTTTCTTCAGCTTTCCCATTTGTAATAGTCAGATGTTGCTGGGTAACAAACAACTTCAAAAATCTCAGGAGCCTAAACACAGATATTTACTTTTCTCATTCTCGAGTCTGAAGGTTGATTGAGTTCAGCTGATCTCATCTGGGTTCACCTTGGCTTGGCTCCAGGACACAGATCATGTTCAGGTCTGCTCCTTGTGACTCATCCTGAGGCTTGGCATAAAGGGAGCAGCAACATGGGAAATATTCTTCTCATGACAATAGCTAAATCACAAGAAAACAAGCCTTACTGGGCAAGGCCGTTTCAAGCTTTGTGGTCCTGCCTGCATCACTTCCACTGATATTCATTAGGAAAGTCATATGTCTAAGCCCAAAGTCAAGGGAAAAGAACCCTCTGCCCACCATGAGGATGTAATACTATGACAGAGGAGTGAGTAATTGAAATCCATAATACAATCTGCCACACCACTTACACACATGAATTCTTAAACACATTTCCATGTGACAGTATAGTCCCCATACTAATATGTTTTAATAGCTCTATGATGATATTACATAATAAGTTGATTTTTCCAACATGTTATTTTCAAGCATACAAAAAAAGTTAAAAGAATTACGCAGTGAACACATATATGCCAATCACTTTGATTACCTTTGTGCTGTATTTGTGTTATCACATTGTCTATCCACACATCCATTCTTCTATCCATCCTCCACTGCTAAGTCCCTGGTAACCACTCTTCTATTTTCTGACTCAACTAAATTTGACTATTATAGGGATCTCATATATATGGAATCAGACAGGATTTGTCCTTGTGTTCCTGGATTCTTTCACTCAGCATGATGTCTTCAAGTTTCATCCATGTCATAGCCTGTGTCAGAACTCCCTTCCTTTCTAAGGCTCCATAAATAATAGTCCATTATACATATATACCCCATGTTGTAGGGAAATTTTTTTAATAATGTCTTTATTCTTCTCTTGACTCACTGTTTTTTCTCCTCACCAATGTTAACAAAAACAATGCCCATATTTTCTTTGATGTTCCAGGTGCGAAAGTGGTTTGGAGAGATCACAAAATCTAAATCTGAGTCTGAGGCTTATACACTTTCCACCAAGTTTGGCGCTGACTCAAAACCCAGTGAAGTAAGAGGGCTTGTGACTTACTCTAATGCTTCCCTGCCTAATACCCCAAACTCCCTCTCCCTGTCTTAGTATGAACTCCCTTGCCCAGAGGGAATGGCAAACAACTCCTCCGGATGATCTGGCTTACATTTCCCACTCTCACTGTATTGTTCCTCAGTGACTCTTCCCTGATCACTGATAGTGCTAAGCTAGCTTGTGTATATATTCTTGTCATACAAAGGAATAGGGGTAAGACACATCACCAGCACCACTACCATCTAAAGTAGAACCCTTTTTCAGGGGAGACTTACAATCACTGACATAGCACAGTGGTCATCCTCTGAAGCCTTGCTATCCCATAGAGAGGTGAATGTAAGCCCAATGGGGTTAGTAGATACCATGGAAAAGAAAGAGACCCTACTCCATCTGTTGACATCATTATAAGGGAGGGGTACATGGAATAATGGGACCTTCCTGGGAAAGAAAATTGTCCTGTTAGAAAGAAGCCTTCTGTGGAACTCAGTGGCTGGTAACCATCCATTCTTCCATTGATTTAACTCAAGCTCTGTGCATTACGTTGTACCTCTCTATAGTGGTCCCTTACTTGTCTTTTTGGACAAATTAGAGAATACACTTCTTTAAGAAGGCATGCCCCTAGATGAGCAAGTTGGGCTCCAAAACTCATAATCCATAAAAATGTTCCCAGTTTCATTTGTATATTCCCGTGTGTTCACCCCCCACATCTGCTAGCCAAGCAGTCTTAGAATATGTTGTTTGTAAAATGAACAAAATTGGAAACTTTCTGACACATTGTCTTCTACTTTTCTTGAGCTGGTATGTGATATTTTGAGCACTGGAAATACTGAGTCACCAAAAACACAGCTCTCCCTATTTGGAGGACAGAGAAGAGAATCCATTCTAAATCTTTCAAAAAGAACCAAAAGGAAAACAGGACCAGGAAAAAAGGCTTAGGGCATGTCAAGTGATCAGAAAAAAAATTATGAATATAAGGTTTAATCATTCCCAATAAGGATAAAATTGTAAGCAGACTGTGACCTTTGAAAGATGTCCCAGATAATCCAAAATAATTCCCAAAGTTTTCAGTACTCCAGTAACTGATTTTTTATTATCATTACTTAACATGTGGAAGTTGAATAAAATGACTATATCTTTGAAAGGGGAATATATATATATATTATGTATACATACATAATATATATATAATTAGTTACCTGTAAGAAATACATTCACAAAATAAAATACATTTTATTTTTTATTATGTTCAGTTAACCGCTGTGTAGTACACCATTAGTTTTTGATGTAGAGTTCAATGATTCATTAGTTGCATATAACATTCACTTTAATTAAAAGAATTTCTTAAGTTTTTATTTTTCTAGGCACAGGATATGATTAGAGAGCTAAAAAAAAAAATCCTTTCATTCTCCATGGACAAATTTCCCCTTGGGTTAAACTTCTAGCTCTGTTCCCTACAAACTTGATAACCTTGAAAGGCCAGTTGTGTAACCAGGCAACATTGTTTCTAGAAAAAGTCATGTTTGACTGGAGAGGGAGTTCTGTGAATGAACCATGAATAGTAGGAGGGGAATGATAGCTTTGGACTTCCTGCATACAATGACTCATTCTAAAACCAGGCGAGGAAACTCTATCCTCATTGGCTGTTGTAGGAGGTATTGACTTTCTTGTGGGACTTACGGCTTTTTAAACCAAGCTCTAACTTGTGGGTGGTAAAAACTATATTTATTGAGTTATACAAGACATCAAAATACTGTAGTAGGCAATGGACCTCCACAAGGAACAGGACCAACACAATGTCTGTCTTCATGGGGCTAGAGTCTAGCCTTTCTTCACACACAAACCAACTTAAATTTTGGAACAGGATACCATGTCTGAAATTTTTTCAAAATAAAAAAGAGAGAGAGAGAGAACTCTTCATCTAGGATTTTTTTAATTTTATTTTTTTATTGTTACTTAAATTTTTTCCCAGTGTTCCAAGATTCATTCCCCATTCGCCACACCCAGTGCTCCATGCAATAGGTGCCCCCAGTACCCACCACCAGGCTCTCCCATCCCCCCACCCCCTTCCTTCCAAGTCCCTAGGTTTATTTCTGTGTCCAAAGTCTCCATTGTTACATTTCTCTCCCTGGATTACCCTACTTC